>APFE031648756.1:6370-32275 GCA_000404065.3 Pinus taeda | reverse complement strand
ATATATATAAACATATTACATTCAGAATTTATCTGATGTTTTATTATCTGTTATCAACAAATTAAAAAATTATATTGCTAATAGTGAGATCTAGGCAAGGGGAGCCTAGATCTTCCCATGGGGAGTGTGAAAAACAAGAAGACCTGAAGGATGGTGTAATGCTGAGTGCATAACTAAATAAGTGTCGATGGATGCATGTGAAACAAGTGTAGGAATCAATTAAACTGGAGGAAAACGAAGCATTGAAGAGAGTCATCAAAATGGTGATCATTGGTGAAAAAATGAGAAAACACATGCAACAATTAGGAAAGGCGAACTAAAACTTGAAACCACACTTCTACAAGCTAAAACAACTTAAAAAATCAGCAATAATTCAAATAAACAAGTGAAACAACACTCTCACAAGATACATAACAAAAAGCAATAGAAAAGAAACAAAAGAGTAGAAAAGAAAAAATCACCCAGAAGAGCAACGAAAATCACACCAAAGGTTCCTTGATCGCCTTGGGAATGCTAGAGCTCCAATATGGAGCATGAAAATGACATCTAGTAGCATTGATTAAATAGATTTGGTAAAGTTAGGGTTTATGATGCACACACCAAAAATCAAGGAAAAAACGACACTTGGTGGCGGTTTCCAAAATAACTCAAGTGCTTACTTCAGGTTGCTAAAAATAGATCCCTATTTTTTAGGGATGCTTTTTTCTCTTTTGTTTTTTCAAGAAAACTTCCATGCATTTCCCATAAATATTGTGTAGTTCTCGGAAGAACTGGCCAACTCTCTAGCTCATGTATTGTGTAGCTTCTAAGCACAATGAATTCTGCACAATTTATGGTTTGAGTGGCTCTAGGTTGCCTCTCATGTTTGTGAAATTTCCCAGCTCAAGGCTAGATAACATATATTTCTGTACATTTCTTGAGCATAAGGCTCATTGGTAGTCAGGATTGCATAATTCCCAAGAGAAAGGCCAGTTTCCATCAAGAATTGTACAGTTCACTAAGGAAATCCTAGAACTTCCAAAAGACCAAGTCAAGAGATCGACTTGTGGGTTAGAAAATGAATTAAGTGAGAAAACACAAGCCAGGATGATAGGAATCAAGATCAATCGAATCGCAAGTACCTAGATCAGTGCAAGATGAGAAGTTGTAGTTTAGAAGGCAGGCTCCAAAAAAAAGCATGGGCAAAATTTTGGACGGTGGTTGTAACTGCTACAACATTGATACACATTGGTAGAACTCCAACTCTCTATGTGGACTTTATCTCATGCAAAGCGAGTCTAATTCTTTTGTAAGTATTGTTCAGTTCTTTGATTATCATATCTTCTTCACTTAGCTTGAGATAAAGATGTAGTCCCTACCATTCTCTTTATCAGTAACACACATACCAAGCCAAGCCAAACCAAGTTGTTTCGATTAGGATTGATGGGTATATAGATGCACAAGTAAAATGGGCTGTCAGAGTTTTAGTTTCATCTCTGGTGTTTCTCCACAACCAACAGGCTTGGACAATACCCTGACAGAGTCACTTCAGGAACACAAGCATTGCTCCACTACCATCGACCCTAGGCAGTACCTCGATGTAGTTACTTACTTCATCTCAACCCTGGAAAGTGCCCAAGTGGAGTTACTTACTTCACCTCTCTATCCAGGAAGCCTTTCTCTTCTTTCACCCTTCATTTTATTTTTTTCATTTTTCATTTCATTTTTCAAAGAACTGTGCATAAGAACTTATTCATTTCATGAGGCGGAAGAGGGATCCTGACTTATTGAGAGTAGAAGAGGTTGGCCCTTCAGAGAAGGATATTTATATATACCTCTAACATACTTTCTAAGGTTTCCCCCCTCTCCTTACTCTAATTGACTGAGTTGACGAGGGTTAACTGAAAATAGAAAACCGATTAGAGTGGACAGTACTAGTTAAGAGTACAAGCATCGTGATTTCACCATGAATTTGTTTAAAAAGTACGTATTTTCCATCAGGGTATCATCGCCTAGAAGAAATGTATGATTCACATAAAGAAATGGGATAGACAGATAACCAAGTGTTGATAGTTTTACAAGTTCCTCTTGGACTTCACCCTGCTTTTCTAAGAAGCCAAACATAGTTTCATGCGGAAACTAACGTACATGTCCAAAAGAAAACAAGGAAATGAAAGAAGAAAGACAAAGAAAAACAACGTAAGCAAATCAGGAAATAAACAAGAAAAGAAAACACTACTCCTACTACTAACCGAAGCAGAGCATATGCAAACTCACGTAAAGTGATACTTCCAATGCATCCATTAGTGCATTGGTTAACCCATGTAGGTGAGAGCATGATTGATAAGAAAGATATGCAAGCAGATCAACAAACAAGAAAGATAAAACTATGTAAACCAATAGGTTCAAAGCTTGTATGCATCCACATAAAAATAAATATGGAAATGACATGCAAGGCAGTCTATAGATGTATCACAGTATCCTATCACATTGCACATGGAAGACAAGCATGTACACACATTCAAACTTGAAAAAAGAGCAAACATAAAGAAAGAAGAAAACTTCCATTTCACAACAGTGCTTGCTAGGTATGACTCCTCCAATGGTTGATCGATAAGATCGTGTGATTTCGATGTAGGATGCGAAAACTGTCAAATAGATTGATTTTCAATGTGAACGACAAAGTGATGAGGATACTGTAGAGATTCAACAAATTTTTGATCTAAAGTGGAACTAACCTCAAAGATACAAGAACTTTTCATAACCATCATCTTGAGTTGGAGTGCCTTGACGTCTTGAAGAGCTTCCAATTCATCATAAGATGGATCATCAAAGACTGTTGGATTAGAAATATCAACAGTAGGAAAATCATAATTGTGATCATATGAAGGGATGAAAAGATCATGACAACCACAATCAGAAAATTCAAGATGATGGACAACGACATCCTCACGATTTGATGAATCGTAAAGAGGGGATGATGAAAAATGATAAATTTCACTTTCTATGTTTCTAGAAGGGTAACATGAGAGATTGGGAAGATCAGGGAAGATAGATTTATCCCCTCCACAATCAAATGAATAAATGGCATCCCACATGTTCTGCAAATGATCAGAGGGAGAAAGATCCAAAAATGAATTTTCATAAGATGGAACAAAAATGGAAGAATGATGGAAGATTTCAGGATAAAGTAAACGAGGTTGGGACAGAAGGAGGTCATCATTCACTGTAGATTCTTATTCATATTCCCAAACATACTCAGTAAAAATGATAGCACAGGTTGGTTGTTCAACACCAACTACATCCAAAACATGATCCTCATGAACATCACATGTGAAATCCAAGACAGATGAACACAACACACCAAAATCTAGAGGATCAAAGGAACCAAAGGAGGCTCCAAGCAAAGCTTCCTTCCGGATTCGTCTCGCCTCAAGCCTCTAGCATATCTCCTTCCAAGACTCACTCCATGATGCCATAACCAGTGGATGAACATCAAATTACAAGGAAAGAAGGGTTTCCTGTACAAATTGGGGAATTGCAGAAGGCACAAGGGTCTTCAGACCTGGTTAGGGGGAAATCTCAGTATAATAACATTTCTCTCTCTTCTCTCCTCTGTTAGGCCTTCCCTTTGATGTCTTTTTATACCAATCCCAAAGTAGCTTTTTAGTTAGGAATTGGTTGGGAACAGTTGGGCCACGGGCACTAACAGGTGATCAGCAGGTAAAACCCGCTATCTCCGCCCAAAAATAAGGAGTTTTATATTTTTTTAAGTGTTTTAATACATATACGTTGATTAGGTATATGCAGACCCGCGTATACACGCGTTTAACTTAGGGCAATGTCACGTACAGGGAATAAAACACTGTTTTTTAAATTTGGGACCAGGTCTGGAAGGAGGGGTTTCCCTAGGCCATGAGTGCAACATAAAAAACAATAATAGTGAGATTTGGAGCTATAACAGAGGCTAAGGAGATAAGACCACATGACAACCATCAGGGTTACAGTGTAAATCTATGAAAAAATCCTGAGTAAGTGGGGTGGGAGGAGATGGTGATAGATCAACAGGTGGATTCTCAACTTCTCCCACCTTGACCTATGGAGCTAGAGTTGTTTGATGAGAAGTGGATAGAGGGTCATTTGGGACAACAACCCTGTCCATCTCAGATTTAGAATATCTAACACTGAGGTATGTTGGGGGAGGTTCGAATGGTTCTAACTCATGTGGATTCTCAGAAATGTGAACAATATATTCAACTATTTCCTCCAAAAATTCCCAATTAACTTCATCTTTAGGAAATTCATAACAATAGTGAAGAAAATGATCGTGAAAATATTGAAGAGATTTGTGAGGTGATTTTCACAATTTCAAAATTTTCGATTAAGGGATTTATGGTCATAAATAACGACAGCACAACATAATTCTCTAAACAAGTGATCAAAAGGGTGTATAGAGGCTCTAGGCAATGTGTGACACCATTGCTTTGTGCAACCTTCGAACATGAAACCAAGCAACCCACATGCGATGTCATTAGACAGTACACCATACCTATTACAAAAGCTAACAAAAGAAAACTTGCACCTGAATAAGGTTGTTCCATCCTCACCATTGAACTTATATTTGAAAAGGCCATCTATAATGCTCGTCAACACATTGAAATCAACAAAGTTAAAGAAACATGTCAAGGTTATGATTTGGATAGAAGTCATGAAATATGTGTAGAAGTTCAAAATAGAATTCAAGGGATCAACTTGTCATCTGACCCCTCTTTTAGCACTAGAACTGTTGATGGTGTTGGACCTGCCAACATTCAAGGGATTTCCCCGATATTAAGTCCCAACTAGACCTCAAACTATTTGGAGTAGTATTCCTAATAGTGGGTGGTAATGTAATGCCTTAATTGTGGTAGTGCGTAGAGCTAAGTATGATAATTTTGGGTGAAAGCAAGTGTGTGACCCTATGAAGAGTCAAGTGCGATGCACGAGGGTTCTAACACACATAGGGGAAAATGAAGTGTGCCCCTTAGAACCATGTAGTAGTATGCAACTTGAAAGGAACACATGAGCGGGATGAAATCACAAGCTAAAATGTAGAATAGTCCACAAATTAAAGTGATGATTTAATCCAACAACACGCATCCAACATGATTTGTACAATTTCATAGAAAGTATTTCATATACAAATGTGTAAGTTAAGAAATATACATTACTAAAGCAACTAGAATAGTCCAATTACATTAACAACATATGCATGAAAGTGTATTGGCTCTGATATTATTATTATAAGTGAAAGTTCCATCCATACATACACCATTGACGACCACTAGATCCAATAGTGGAACATTACATTCAAGAACACCTACTCCTCCAAAGAAGTATACTCACTCTACGCTATGGAGAATCTAAGGCTCTTCAAAATACTCCCAAGCCTTTTGTAAGCCTAAGCCTAGAAAAAATCTTATCTCCCAAAAGCCTTTTCTATGATTTATGAGGTTATATTCCAAAGTTTGGGGAAAGAACAACTCAAAAACCTCCACTTGTTTCTTCTCAGCCACATATTGATGCCAAGCTTGGTACTACAGGATGGTGTCCCCAAACTATTTGATGGTGTCTTTCTGAAAGTGGACTCTTACCTCCATGGAATTCGGGTATATGGTGTTGGAACCTATATCCAACTCATTATAAAGCATGTGCAAGATGGCGTTGACCTTGACAGGACTACCGATGTACTTCTACATGTTGTGTGGATTTAGATCCAAGTTTTCCCTAGTGGCCTCTCATCTTATCTGCTTCATGTACTCATCAATATTTATCTAGACATGGTTCATGGGTCTAGCATCAGTGAGGGAACTGATTGATGGGATCCTATCCTTTCTCACCATGACATCCAAACTTTTGTACAACCCCACATATGGGGAATGTATTTAAATGATCAATCGGGCAAGCTGCTCATAGCTTTGGATCAACATTCAGACCTTTTCTTTCTGCAGCTCTACCTGTGGCTTCATCTTCTTTACTAAGTCAAGCGGGCCCCCTTTATACTGCATTTTGTACTCTAATACATGGGCGATGTCAGCATGTATGTTCTTTAGAGTTTGAAAAAACTCTTTGATCTGTTGTTGTAGGCCATGCACATGGAAAAATTCTTTATGCATGGTGAAAAATTCATCATAGAGGTTTTGCATGGTACCCTGAAGTGTTGATACTTCAGCAAGTATCGCTTTCCTCATTTCCCCCAATGCAAAAACTACATTCTGTGTTGACGCTCAAAGTTGTTCTTCCTCTTTCCTCGCAGCCTGCAAGTTCCTTTCCCATTGTTCATGCATGAACATCATGTACTTAAAATTTGAGCTTGTTGCTCCTGCATAGGACATGTTGGCTTCGACAAGGGAATTTGGATGCTTTCTAGTGTCTGACACTATCACCTATTCCTTTATGAATGCAAGTAATGCATGATCATCTAGAAAGTGTTTCCTCTGCACCTATACAATATTCTTCTGCAACTCATCAAATGATAGATTATAGACATCCATGACCAGATCATCATCAAGGAGAACAATATATCCTTTGTCGGTCAGGACTAGTTCTGACACTGGAGGTGGTAGAGACTGAGGGATGACCTCTGGTGCTCTTGGCATAAGGCCGGTATCTTCATTCTTTGTCTCTTGTTCCATCTCCATGTCTGTTGCTTCAATCAATTGCTCAATATGATGAGAAAGCTCCTAATCGTGCACATGTTCACCCTCTTCCTCTGCTATTGGCTATTCTGACTCGTCAACCTATATGGGAGTTGTTTTCTCTTCATCGCATGTTCCATTTGTTCTTCTTCCTGCTTATGCTTCTATTTTTTTCTCTCCTCCTCAATTCTTTTTCTTCCTTTAACTTATTATGTGTCTCCTCCAGATTTAGTTACGCTTCTTGTAGCCTTTTATTTTCTCTCTTCCTTCACTCTTCTCTCTTCATTCAATGTTCCATATTTTCTTCCATTGCCAAATATTCCTTCTCTGTGATGGGATATCCCTTCATCTTGCATCTTTTCTTTACCTCTGGGTTCTCGACAATCTTCCTTTGTCCCTTGTCTTGTACTGGATTGCTGCCTATTGTTGTTATTGTTGTTGCTTCCAAAGTTATTATTGTCTATAAAGAAACCTTCCAAGTTGTTTCTATACCGATCATCTCATGGAGTTTTGAGGCATTGTAATAGTACCTCCAAGGGTCCTCCTCTAGCTAATGACATGCCCCATGGATCCATAGAAAATACACCCTCGAACAACGGTCCTTTCAAATATCGTGGGGATCGTATAGATTAAATTATTTAGTGCCAAACTCAAATTTCACTATAGCCTTAGCCTCAACATTTTCATCCTTCAAGCTCTTAATCTTAGATAATCTAATTTGCAAACGAAGAGCGAGTCATGGCACTTTATTCTTCCTATGCAGTCCTACTAAAAATCCTATAGAGAGGTGATATGACACATCTTGCATGATCAACTCGTCGGTGACATACCTTGGTAGAACATGAATAGGTTTCTCTCTGCAAAGCACTATGATGAAGGTGCCACCTAGTGAGGCATACGAATCAAGAATGTTGTTTATCGCCTACATTGCTTCCTGGGACATGCAAGGTGGATCTTGCTCAAAGGTAAGCTTTTACAATAGGATGATAAAATAATTAGTTAGCCTTTCCATCACTCCTCAATAGCTGTAGTCGGAAAGAAACTTGCAATAGATGTTGACGAAAAACTCTTTTCGTGTCCATGTCTACCTCATGCCAGGGAATGGATGCTAGGCATAGATTCAATCTAGTATGTGGACTTGTAAAACCTTGCTTGCTCATTCTTGGGTGGATTCTAAAAGTCATTCACATGGATCTTCAACTGATGAGCCAACAAATATGACTAGTTGAATGACTTACCATCATTCACCAATTGGACCACTACGACTACCCACCCTCCACGAGAGATTTTTGTGTTTTTTTGACCATATATTCTACATGAAAAGATGACCAAGAACTAATAATCCTTCATGAGGGACATTTCCTTGTAAACATGATTGGGTGTCTATCTAAACTTTGATGACTCTTTCACCCAGTGCTTGACAATATCTCTAGTGCTCACAAAGCTATGGGTGACATAGATAAATGAGTCCATGTGCTTCACTGTCTGGGGTAAATGATACATCTACTAAAAATTCTCTACCATGAAGGTGACAAGCTCTATCCCACTGGCACTACTCAATGTCATAGTTTGTTCATCTGTCTGTGAGACAATCGAGTGAATAATGTCCACACATGGGAAGGTGGGGTACCTGCATGCAACCTTGTATAATCATGACCATAGAATACCAAGATAAATTTGTTGGTCCTCTAAGTATTCCTTGAAGTTATCATAGAAAGTATCTTTGATCTTCTACCATGTCAGTGTTGAACCCTTCTCAATGAAAAACTGAGTATTTGCATAAACTAGTATATCTACTGATATATGCTAAACTGCTTTCCAAGTACTATTCTCAGAAGTTTTGTTTGGTGCAACTCTCTTGGATGCCATGTTAACTATAACTGCTAGGGAGATGCTCAAAAACTGTTATACCTATGGGATATAAAGGACGCTCATGGAAAGAAACTATCAGCCTAAAAATCAAAGCAACTTCAAGACAAGATCAAGTAACAAGTTAGGTTCATGATGGGAAATATTGCATAATTGTGGCTAACAGAGGTCACTGACTGGCTGTAGTAACTATACATTGTGTAGTCCCAGCAGACAGTTGGGAATCTTGATGATTAGAACTGTGCAATGTGCAATTCAGTCTTGGGCTAAGGGCAAGAGAAACTGTGCATTTCGCAGTCTTAGTTACCAAGCTAGGAGGCTAGCTTCTAGAACTACATAGTGCATAGTTGGAGCCAGGCCAGGGCAATATCTGCGCAATTCTAGAAGCCAAGGGAGAGACCTTGAGCTCCTAGATTAAATAGTGCATGCAGTTAAGTGTGAGGTTTGGGAAAGGAGAGCCCGGATCTACCCATGGGGAGTGTGTAAAACAAGCAAATCTGAAGGATGGTCTGATGTTGAGTGCAGATTTGACTAAATTTTTATGCATGCATGTGAAACAAGTGCATGAATCAATTAAACTAAAGGAAAATGAAACATGTGGAGAGAGTCATCGCAACGGCAACTGTTTGTGGAAAAACAGGAAACCATATGTGACACTTAGGAAAGGCAATCTAAAACTTGAAAAAACACTTCTTCAAGCTAAAACAAGTCAAAATGGTAGCATTTGGTCACAACTTCAAGTGAAACAACACTATCACAAGCTAAACAACAAAAAACTACAAAAATTGAAAACAAAAACTCACCTAGAAAAATGACGATGATCGCACTGAAGGTTCTTTGATCTCCTCGAAAATGATAAAGCTCCAAGATCAAGTGTGAAAATGAGCTCTAATAGTGTCAATTAAATATGTTTGGTTAAGTTAGGGTTTATGACATACATACCATAAATCGAGGAAAAAGAAACACTTAGCAACAGTTTCCAAAATAACTCAAGTGCCTCCTTTGAGTTGCTAAAAATAGATCCCTATTTTGTAGGGATGATTTTTTATTTTTTATTTTTATTTTTTAGGAAAAATTCTATCCATTGCCTAAAAAGATTGTGCAGTTCTTGGAAGAACCAATCAACTCTTTGGCTCATGCATTGTGCAGTTTCTGAGCATAGTGGGCTCTGCGTAATTTTTGGGCTGAGTGGCTCTAGCCTGCCTCTCATGTCTGTGCAATTTCCTATCTCAAGGTTAGATGAAGTATAGTTCTATAAATTTCTTGTGCTTAAGGCTCAATGGCAGTCAGAACTACATAATTCCCAAGAGCAAGGAAGTTTCCCTCAAGAATTTCTTGGCATGCACAGTGGATGAAAAATTTATGGAGGCACTGGGGTTCAACCCTACAACCTAATGTTCACAAATTCTGTGCCATACCACTACACCATGCTATGTTAATTAACATGAATAGCACTATGCACCTATTTGAATTTGATTGTGCTACAGGTTGGCGGTTAGGAGGGCCAGCTCATAGGCCAACCCTCCATGTGAACACACCAAACCATGACGGTTAACAAATGGTTAATGTTATATCTGGCAGACAATGCAATACCCACAACCACTAACATTCACCGCATATATGTGAACATGCCATAACACGTAGCAATCACAGATTATACGAAAAGTGGCCATCACTAAAGGCGCTCCATAACCATGACTGTTAACGGTTTATCTGCCATGTGTCTACCTCCTCCAAGATCATTGGAGTAATGGTTAGGCTAACCAAGCGTTAACCCACCATTAACCTCCAACAAAATCTATGTTTAACATTAATTAAACATTTAGTTTAATTCAGCGGTGATTTTGGTGGAGCCCACTAATTTAGCGGAAACTCCAATTTAGTGGAGTTAACTAGAGTTCATCCATTTTTAGAGGAGCTTTTCTAGTAAAAGACTATTTGAGTCATAATTGGAGCATTTTCGACCAAATTGAGCTCAGGAAAAGGTGTTCCTAGCTAATTTCAACATTCCAAACACATTGGAATAGACATCAAGAGCAATAGAGCTTTGTGAATAGAAAATTTCCCATATTGAGCTAATATAGAGGCCCAAGCCATGGAATCTAAACCAAGGAGATGTAGCCCAGGTGGGGTGAACTCCTTCATCAAAACACTATATTAAGTGTTCAAATTGATGGTTTGATGTAATTTGAATTCCTGATGTTAAACACTTGTTTGTTATGAAATTGTGTTCATATATTTCACTTAAAACTTGATAAAATTTACCCGTTTCCAATCACAAACACCATAAGAAAACCATGGACATGAAGCAATGGACAAGCATTTGTTTATAAATCCGTAATTGAAATTAGCACAACAAAACTATCATTCAATAACAAATCAAGTTGGTATCAAAGAAAAGGTTATTTTCTTGATTGCTCGAGTTTTGTGCAAGTAGGGTTTATATGGTTGCATATTTGTGAAGCTTTTTGATGCATTACAAGTGAGATGGAAGCTTCAACAAGTGATGTTTCTAATCCCTCTTCCTTAGCAGGATTATTTGATGAAGAGATGTTGCAAGATTTTATCATCATGAGAGATATGGTGTAAGAGCTCTATGAAGATAGGAAGGAGAACACTATACTTCAATAATAGATAATGGCCGTGAAGGAGGAGAAGAAAGAGATTCTTCAAGAGATGCATGAGATGGAGATTCAACTCCATGATGCCAAGAAAACCCTAGCCAAGTATGTGCATGAACATGAGGTATTAAATTCAAGTTTATTTTCAATTTCCTCTCAAAATGAATGTTTTGGTGCTTTTTAAAGACACACTAGAGGAATAGGGTCCAAATTATTAATGAATATGAGCTATGAAGGTAAAGGGTTAGGCACACATGCACAAGGCATAGTTGAGCCAATTGTTGTTGAGGAAAGGCCTAGGTATTTGGGTCTTGATTATGGATAATATGATGGAGAATGCTCCAAAGCCAAGTAGGCAAATGAAGGTGTTCCAAGAGGGAATTTCATTACATGTTCATACCCTCAAGCTTGTGAAGTTTGTGTTCATGAGGAATGCAAATGTTTTATACCAACTTTGCAAGAATATGCTCATAAGCATGCAATTAGTGGAAAGGGAAAACGAGAGGATGATGAAAGCTCAAAGGTCATTGAAACCATTGTTGGTATCGTGAAGAGAGCCACTACCTCATCAAAATCAACTCCTCAAGAAGGCAACAAAGGTGAATTTGAAAGGTATAAATATGCCTTTAATCAATTTTCTTTTGATTATGATAAACACGGTAAATCTTCACATAAGACTTGGAGAGAATTTACATGTTCTTTTTGTGGTTTAAATAACCATAACATTTCGAAGTGTTGGAAGAGGATAGTCAATAATGAAAATTTACAGGTTACAAGGAAGTGCTTATTCAAGCTCACCAATACTGAAAAGTTCATTGATGAAGTTGAGTTATATGTAGTTCCACTTGACATCTCAACAATCATTATGGGTAGTCCTTATTTGTATGATAGGAAAGTAGTATTTTATCGCCATTTGAGGCATGTTTTTGGTACTTTCCAAGATTGCCATTGGACTTCATCTTTGAAAAAGATGTTGCCATCATTGGTCATAGTGACATTGATAAGGAAAGGAAGTTCATAGAGAAAATTCAATTGATACAACACACAGTGCAGGAACACCTAGAAAAGATTCAAAGAAACTATAAGGCAAGGAATGACAAACACCGTATTGATCACAAATTTCAAGTTGGAGATGAAGTTTGGTTATATATTAGCAAAGAGAGACTTCAAGGGGAAGGTAAAAAGCTTAATCCAATCCATTATGGTCCTTTTAAAATTATGGAAAAGATTGATAACAATGCATTTAAGCTTGATTTGCCTCATTATATGCAAATATACTCTGTTGTTAATGTTGAGAATTTGATATTGTTTGAGCTATTTTAATTGATGATGAAGGAGAGAATGTTCAAATTCCATCAATAGATGATTTCTTGCCAGAATATCTTAATGAACTTTAATAAGATCTCATACTTGACAGAATAACTAGAAATTTCAAGAGAGGCAATGTCGAATAACTTAGAGTGGGACTCAAGGGACAAAATCCTTATAAAGCGAAATGGTTACAGATCAAGAAGTTGAGGGAGCTGTAACCTCACCCGTGGAACAATTGATAGTATATTTTGGGGTCCAAAAGGCTTCTAGTGGGAAGGAATGATTAGGCACTCAGTATTTAGCTCAAAAATCAAAGTTCTCAAAATGGCTCAAAACTTGAACGACTATGTTTGTATTGGAAAAACAATCCTAACACAACTCGTTTCACTAAAAACCAAATTTGTATGAGGAAGTTATTGAGTTCTGCCCGCCTTGCCAAATAAGAGAATTCAAAAAAAAAATGCACAATCATTGTGTAGTTAGCAGTTTGTACTGCTGACATGGCAAGTGACTGTGCAAGCTCAATTGTGGTCAACATTTAGTCATATCTCACCAAGTGTTAGATTTTTATTGGTTTTTAGTTGAGGTGACATGGCACATTTTTAGTGGTTTGAATTGGACCAATGAGGAGGGGACAAGTCACAAGCCCAGAGGCTACCACGTGTCCCTCCCCAAAGGAGTAGGCTCGACATGCATATTGGACCAAAATTTTATGGAGTCATTGGGGTTCGACTCCGCGACCTCTGCATCACAAACTTTGTGCCATGCCACAACACTGCACAATGTTATTTAACATGTATAGCGCTCCACATCTATTTGAATTTGATTGTGGTACAGGTTAGCGGTGAAGAGGGCCAGCCCTCCATGTGAACACACCAAATCATGACAGTCAACCAACGATTAATTTTATATCCATCAGATAGTACAATACCCACAACCGCTAACATTCACCGCATATATGTGAACATGCCATAACACGTACCAGTCACAGTTTATCCGAACAACAATGAGCACTAACGATGCTCCATAACCATGACCATTAATGGTTTATCTGCCATGTGTCCGCCTCCTCCAAGACCGTTGGGGTAATTGTTAGGCTAACAACGTAATTAGTGCTAATCCGCCATTATCCTCCAACAAAATCTGCATTTAAAAGTAATTAAACCTTTAGTTTAATTCGGCGGTGATTTTGGCGATGACAAATAATTCAACATAAACTCCATTTTAGTGGAGTTAACTAGAGTTCCTCCAGTTTTAGAGGATATTTTATAGGGAAAGACAATTTGAGTCATAACTAGAGCATTTTTCGACCAAATTGATCTAAGGAAAAGGTGTTCCTAGCTAATTTCAACATTTTGAACACATTGGAATAGGTATCAGGATTAGTAGAGCTTTGTAAACAACAATTTTTCCATATTGAGATAATACAAAGGTCTAAGCCATGGAAGATGGACCAAGGAGATGTAGCCCATGAGCGGTGGACTCCTTCATAAAAACATTATGTTAAGTGTTCAAATTGATGGTTTGTTATATGTTGAATTTTTTTGTTCAGAACTTGTTTTTGATGCAATTTTGTTCATGTCTTCCACTTAAAACTTGATAAAATTTACTTGTTTCCAATCAAAAACACCATAAGAAAACCATGCACAAGAAGAAATGGAGAAGCATTTGTTTATAAATATGTAATTGAAATTAGCACATCAAAACTAACATTCAATAATAGATCAGCTTGTGGGTTAGAAAATGAACTAAATGAGAAAACAAAAGCAAAGATGAAAGGAATAAAGCTCAATTAAAGCACAAGTACGTGGATCAGTGCAAGATGAGTTGTTGTAGTTTAGAAGGGAGGCTCCAAAACAAAGCATAGACAAACTTTTGGAGGGTGGTTGTAGCTGCTACAACACTATATATAGGAGTCTAAAGGGTTGCAATATAATCAAAGCCTACATAACAATAACAATGTAAGGGAAAAATAACAATAATAGTGGGCTTCTATGGGGCACAATAATAATAATCTGTCGACTATATATGCATAATAATAACAATAAGCGGGCTACCATAGTCTTATAGGGACATAAGATCTCTCCTTCAAAAAAGTGTTGTCCTCAACACTTGAGTAGTTCTGGATGCTTTTGTGTAAAATTTACATCCTCCCATGTGGAATCTTCAGCCAGTAATTTCTTCCACTTTATGAGATACTCTGAAATTGATCGATTTCATAGTTGTCGAGTTCTTGTTTCCATGAGTGCTTTAGGTTCCAATATGATTTTTCCTTCCTCATCACATTTTGGAAATATTCATTGAACTGGGAGCTTGTCACCTATAGGCGTCTTTAAGCATGAAACATGGAAAACTGGGTGCACTCGGGAAAATACCGGAACCTCCAATTTGTATGCCATAGTACCAATGTTTTGCAACACCTTGTAACGACCATAGTACTTTTGTGATAATTTATTATCCTTCTTAACATGCTTGAGGGACATTTGTTTGTATGGTTGTAGTTGTAAAAATTCTCAGTCAGCTACATCAAAACTTATTTCATTGTGATGTTGATATTCTTGTTGTTTCATTCGATTCTACACCAAAGCAAGGTTATCCTTCAAGAGTTGGAGAACTTGTTGTTGATTCTTGATGTGATCTTCCACTTCTTTAACCTTAGAATTTTTTCTTAAAGTTGATGTGACGGATGATGGGTGATACCCATAAAGTGCCATAAATGGGGTCATTTTTACTGCCATATGGAAGGAAATGTTATACCACAATTCATCCAGAGGTAACCACTTAACCCATTGTGTTTTATTTTCAGATACAAAGAAATGAAGGTATCCTTCCAAACATTTGTTTACTATCTCAATTTTCCCATGAGATCGAGGATGATAAGATGAGTTATGAGCTAATTGAGTACCCAGGGAAGAAAATAATTCCATCCAAATTTCTAGTGAAAATGGGATCTATGTTGCTTACAATAATCTTTGGGTTTCCATGTAGCTTTTGAATTGTTTCCATAAATGCAGTAGAACTATACTGGCTTTAAATGGATGAGATAATGCAAAAAAGTGTGCATACTTGGTAAGTCTATCAATTACCACCATTATGGCACTCTTTCCTTCGGACTTGGGTAAACCTATGATAAAATTCATTGAAACCTCCTCCTAATGTTGACTTGGATGGATAAAGGTTGTAATAGGCCCAAGGTATTAAATGTCTCAACTTAATTTTGTTGGCAAACCAAACATTTTGCCACAAACTTTTGAATATCAGATTTAAGGCCATCCCAAAAGAATTCATTCTTGACCCTGTGGTAAATTTTGTAAAAATCTTGAGTGCCCTCCTGAGGAAGAGGTGTGCAATTTCAAAAGAATATTTTGTTTGAGTTGGGAATTTTTACAAAGATATAAGTGATCTTTGTACCATAATGAATCATTTTTCCAGCAAAATGTATCAGATGTACTGGGATCTTGCTCCAACTTTTGATTGAGTGTCCACACTTGTTCATCATTCTTCCATTCATCCCTTTCTTCAGTTATCCAATAAGGTTGGATAATAGAAATGGTACAAAGGAATGTTTCCATTTCCTCATCCTTTCTTGAGAGTGCATCTACAACAACATTTTTCTTCCCTTTTTTGTAGATGATTTCAAAATCATAACCCAAAATTTTTGTGACATTTTTTCTGCTCTTTTGAAGATAATATTTGTTCTAAAAAATATTTAATACTATCATGATATCTTTTTACCTTGAAGTGTCTTTCCATTAGGTTAGTTCGCCATTTCTTTAGTGCATGTAGCATTGCCAAAATTTCCTTCTCATAAATAGGTTTGTGTAAATACTTCCTTTTGATTGGATGACTTTCAAAAGAAATGTGTCTTCATTCTCGCATTAAAATAACACCAATTTAATTCCTTAAGGCATCACATTCCAAAATAAATATTTTTGTAAAGTATAGTGTAGCTAAGACTAGTGCTTAGCACATTGCCTCTTTAATATGTTCAAAGGCCTTAGTTGCTTCTAGAGTCCAAGAAAACGCATCTTTCATTAGTAATGTTGTTTGTTAGAGTTGTTGCAATTCTCCCATAATTCTTAAGAAACTTGAGATAATACACTGTCAACTCGAGAAATCCTTAATGGATTTAATTTTCTTAGGGTCTACCTTAACACCCTCATGACTCCAAAGAACAAGTTGGAGGTTTTTGTATATAATTATTCCTCCTCCAATAGTTTGAGCACCCTATCAACATGTTGAACATTATCCTTCCAAGACTTGTTGTAGGTTAGTATATCATAAAAAATACTGAAACAAATTTTCTAAGGAAGCATTTGAAAATGGAATTCATCCAACCTTGAAATGTAGAAGGTGCATTGGTAAGGCCAAAAGGCATGACAAAAAAAATCATAAGGACCCTCATGAGTTCTAAAAGTTTTTTTTTTTCAGAATGCCTTCAATCTTCATCCTAATATGATGATATCCTAAACAAAGATCCAACTTGGTGAAGTAAATTTCTCCATGTAATTCATCCAATAATTCATCAATGACGAGAATGGGAGATTTATCTTTAATAGTGATCTTGTTTAGCTCCGTATAATTTGGACACATGCACCATGATCCATCCTTCTTGTGCAACAATATTACTGGAGACGAAAAATAACTTTGACTAGGTTGAATTATATCGGCCTCTAGCATTTCTGCAACCATATGTTTACTTTCACTTTTTTGGGCATAGGGATATTTATAAGGCCTGATGTTTGGAGGAACACTTCTTGGAATGAAATGAACAACATGATCATGATCATGAAAAGGTGGGAGGCCTTTGGGTGTCTCAAATACCTTGGAATGATTGTCTAAGACATTTTGGAGATCTGAAGAAATAGATGATTTCGATGTTTGAACCTCTAGGTAGCATAATTGTGTAACTACGCATCGTTTTTATTTATTTATAAGATTTTTCATGCTATTAGAGATAATTATATTTCCTAGTTTCCCTACGATACCCCTTAATTCAACTTCCTGTCCTTCCCAAAAAAAAATCAAGAAAATTTCTTGAAAATTAAAAGTTATCATACCCAAAGATTGTAACCACTGGACTCCTACTACAACATCAACAACACCCATTGGAATGGATAGCATTGGAATATTCAATACATATTCCCCATGGTTATCTTGATATTATGGCACTTTATAGAGCAGTTTATAATTCCTCCATTTTCAACCATCACTTGACACTGTGGTGTTGGGTATAGGAAGAAATTCAATTCCTTGGCTATCTTACAATGAATAAAATCATGGGTACTACCTGAATCAATCAACATTGTGACCTATTTCTTATTGACATGTACTTCTATCTTGATAGTTTTAGGAGTGGTAATTCTTGCAAATGCATTACAATATATTGTATATTTTTACTTGTAGAGTCAATAGCTTATGTGATATGCTAAAATACAAGACAACAATCTACTCTAATTTTCAGTAAAAACCACAATTAATCGATGAAAACAACAAGCAGAAAAGGAAGAATATCAATCACACATAACATAATATTTCTCTAGAGAAAGAAATTGCTAAAAACGTCAACTATTTATATTTCATTAACCAGAGTATCTAACAAGAAAACTGCAATGCTTGTTCAACCCCGAACAATTATTGCATAAGTACAATCTATCTCTTTGCTTCGGAAGCCACCTCAAGCCAATGCTGAGCTAATTCTATTACATGCCAAGGCCCTACTTCCTTTCACAATTCTTGAGAAAATTAAACCAAATTTAATTGGGAAAATCCCTCACCACAACTGTGCAATCCATCATAGGCCTTCTAATGATTGCATGCATTTTCTCTACAACTTGGAAAATTATACAACTGATAGTACACTATCCCTGAACTCTAATCTCAACTGGGTCTTCCTCTGAACTGACATGCATGATTTATTTTTGAGTGAATTATCAGTTATATAATTGATCATTACATGTGAATTAAATCTAATATAATTCACTTGAATTCCCACTAGTTCCTCCAATAGTTAGACCTATTTTAGCTGAATTCAACTCAGTTAAACTAAATTAAATAATTACAACTCAATAAGAACTCAAGCCAAGGCCCTAAAATTTTGGGATCACTCTATATCACTCTAGATAGACTTCCAACTTGAATTTACTAAGCTAATTAAGTCAACTTAACGTAGTTAACTATTACAAGTTGCTATGAGAATATAATTTCGATTTAATTCTCAATTTGATTCAAGCACAAATTAAATTATAATTTTTAGATGCTATTTTTAACATTTCTTATTGCTATTTTAGGAATTTAACTCTATCCCGATCTGGTACCTTTCAAATGCTCTGCATGCAACACTTCTCTCTAGTGTTGTTTTTATTGCAACTTCTAAAATTGAAAAAACATCCAAACTGAATCAATATGATGCATCTATCGCTAGAGGCTTTGACTACTACTAGCTACTACACTATCTACTAGAAACTCTATGCTATTGTTGACTCTGCATTGCTGCCAACTCTGCTCCGCGATCACTAGTATCTGACTATTTCTTGTCTTTGCCTCTGTCACTATGACATCTAACTATATCAATCACCACTAATCCATTCTACTACTAAGTACTGTGGGCTTCCTTAGCAACATAATGATCCATGAGACAAAACATCTCAATCGACCCTACCCAAATTTCTGCACTCTTGGGACTATTACTTCACATTGCCCCACCTCTCACTTAGAGGTATGGATGCATGTGCTCCCTCTACCCAGTTGGCTTGAAATTCCCTCCTACTGGAGGTCCCTACTTGAGTGGATGTTTCCACTCGGTCTACTCTATTCTTATCTAATTGTGGCTTCTCCACAACTCTGTGAGGCTTCATGTTGAGAGGTAATTCATGCTCCCTCTCAACCACCAAGTGTTTAACATTTTCCTTGCTCCTAAAATCTTTGCATTCATATTGTACCTCAACATCATACATGTTCTTGACTCACACACTAATTTTTTTCCCTTGTCTTCTGGCGATGTGTCTAAGGAAAACCTTTCCTTTTTAAAATTCACATCGTATTCATGCTCTTCCAATACCAAGATAGAAAAAAGATTCTTCTTTAGTCCTAGATCATACAACACATCTGTGATTTTTAGAGGGCAGCTAGAATCCCTATGAAAAGTAACTGTACCTATGTTGGTCACACTATATCTCCCATCATCATCAAAATGTATGTTCTGCTTGAGGTATTTCTCTTCAAGGTCACTAAAGAGATCTCTATTTCCCATCATATGGAACAAGGCACCTCTATCGAAATACCACATGCTTCCCATTACAGTGCTGGCCATTCATGAAATGAGAGTGAAATCAAGCACGAATTGTGAAGCTAGCACTTCGCCTACTACTGCTATTGCAGGCTCCTTTTTTCTTTCTTTCTTCTATGGGTAATTCATGGCATAGTTCCTGTACTTGTGACAGTGAAAACACTTGATATTTGATAATTCATTCTTTCTGCCCTCCTCGAATTAGGACTTCTTTCCCTTGGATTTCTTTTCTTTGTTGACTAATGAAAAGTCCTCTTCCACTTCTTTGAAAGAGGTCCCATCTCTACTGTTCCACCAAAACTCTTCTTGTACCATGTTGGATCACAACCTCTCCCACTCTAGTAGCCTCTCCCTCCCATTAATAGAGTCTTGGTAACTATACAAGCTCTTGTGAAGTCCTAGAAGTGCTAGGCTCACCAGATCATCTTTGACAATAGTAATTTTGACACTTCGAAGCTTGTCCCGAAAATGGGTGAACTTGGTAAAGTACTTCAGAATAGAGTTTCCCTTCTCTATCTTAATCTTTCTGAGTTTTTCCTTCAGAGCCAACTTCCTATGTTCACTACTATTTTGAAATAGGTCTGTCAGTAGCTTACACATTACAAATGGAGTTTCCTTACCATGGAAATTTGAGATAATGTGATCTCGAACTCCTTCCACGATAATCCTTCTCACTTTTTCCACACACTTTCTTGCTGACTCTGAAGTATGAACTTGCAAATTTGATTTCACCTACACAACAAACTCAAATTCTCCTCTTCTATATTTTGTTCAGGTCTGATACCATGTAGGCTTTTACTTGTAGATTCAACAACTTATGTGATATGCTAAAACACAAGACAAGAATCCACTCTACTCTTCAGTGGAAACCAAAATTGATCAATGAAAACAAAAAGAAGAAAAGGAAGAATATCAATCACACATAACATAATATTTCTTTGGGAAAAGAAATTTCTAAAAACCTTGACTATCTGTATTGCAGTAACCAGAATATCTAAGAATAAAATACAATGCTTGTTCAACCTCGAACAATTCCTACACAAATACAATCTATATCTCTACTTCAAAAGCCAACTCAAGCCAACAATTATCCAATTTTGCATCATGCGAAACCCCTATTCCCTTATGCGATTCCTAAGAGAATTATCCCATATTTAATTGGAAAAATCCCTCACCACATCTGAGAAATCCATCATAGGACTTATACTAATTGTATGCACCATCTGTACAACTCAAAAAATTATACAACTGATATTACATTGTCCTCGAACTCTAATCTCAACTGGGTTTTCCTCTGAACTGACATGCATGAGTTATTTTTGAATGAATTATTAGTTATCTAATTAATCACTGCATGTGAATTAAATCTAATTTAATTCACATGAAATCTCACTAGTTCCTCCAGCAGTTAGAACTAGTTTAATTGAATTTAACTCAATAATATTGAATTAAATAATTACAACTCAATAAGAACTAAACCCGGACCCCTAAAATTTAGGGATCACTCTACATGACTCTAGATAGACTTCCAACTTGAATTTACTAAGCCAACTAAGTCAAATTAACTTAGTTAACTATTACAAGTTACTATGAAAGTAGAATTTCAATTTAATTCTCAATTTAATTCAAGGACAAATTAAATTAGAGTTTCTAGATGTTATTTTTAACATTTCTTGTTTATATTTTCAACAAATATGGTCAAATTAATTTATTCTTTCTCAGGGGTTGGTTCCTGGATAATAGCCTCTTTTTTTGAAGTTTCTTATTCCTTCTCTTCCTCCTCTTCACAATCTATGTAAAATAATTTCTTTTCAGCACACTTATGAGCTTTAGTGTATTTTCCATCACAACTATAGCAAAGCCCTTTTTCTCTTTTCTCTTTCAATTTTTGTGGTGTCAACCTTGTAGGTTGTGGAAGGCTAGGGGCAACACCACTTCCATCTTTATAGTTTTGAGTGGTAGGCTTCCTTGTTTCCATGATTTTGCTTTCAATTTTTCTTTACAACTTGAATGCCTTCTCCAATGAATCAAGCTCCCAAAGGCAAAACTCATGTTGGATGTTATCCTTTAAATTCCCTATGAACACATCAATCCTAAAATCCTCTAGAATATCATTTACCCTTATATTTAATTTTTTGAAGTCCTCAATGGGCTCTTCCATTGAGCCCTTTTCTTTGAGATTTATGAGTTGGATAAAGAAGTCATTGCTCTTTGTACCCTCATAATTTGTTCTAATTTCCTCTATAAAAATTAACCAAGTGAAAAGTGGTTTATGGGAACAAAGACATCAATACCATACAAACTAATTGGGTTCTAAATATAAAGTTGCAATGCATACCTTTTGTGTGTGTTACACATTGTGAAGATCAAAATATTGCTCCATTTGTAGTATCGATGTTACCAGATCCTTTCCATCAAACTTCCTCATATCGATATTTGGAATATGGTGGGTATTTAATCTAATGTTAGAGTCTACAAAATCATAATTAACATTTATTTTGTTCTCATAATGAGTTTTATCCAATGCCTTTTCGCCATTAGGAAGTATTTCTTGTAGCAAGTTTGTGAAACCTTCCTTCAAACCATCCATCTCTACTTTTAAACCATTCTTAAAATCTTCCATGTTTCCTTTCATTTTTGCTTCTCTGCCATCCTTCAAACCTTTCATATCTGATTTTAAACTATTATTCAAACCATCCATCTTAGCTTCTATTTGCTTTTTGGTTACTCTTTGTGAGAGCGAAATTTGTTGCACTTGGTTTCATAATTTTGATATATCATGTTGCATTTCTTCTTCTTCTTCATGCGCCATAGTAGATATTTCTGGTCTCTTACTATGTGTTTCAATTTTCTTTATTCGAGGAATTTCAGAATCAAACAATGACATCTATGCTTCACTAGTCCCTTTGAATCACTTCAAACTGATTTTTCAAACAAAAATTATGCAATTTTTAAGAAATATAGACACCTTTCTCTTTCTTTTAGGATCTCAATCTTGAAACGATTGTAACTGTGTAATTGAAGATCTCTAAGTTCTGAAATTTCTTTTTGTGGTAGTGCTATGAGTTCTCTTTCCAACCCCACAAGTTTGATCAATATTTACTTCTTCAAGAAAGAGTTATGCCAAATCTCTCACAATGACCTGATTATGGATGTGTTCAGTAGAGCGAAGTTGTACAAGATGTCACATGTAACACTTTCAACCTTCGGCTCTAAAATTGTTACAAGACAAACTAATTTTTGTTCAATTTTAATCACATTTTATAGAATTCAAATAGGATGCCTGCAATGAACATTATGATGATTTTCCCTAGGTCACCTGTTTGAGACAAAATTCTGAAGCTCGCAAAAACCCTAAATTAATCAGAGCATATCTCCGAAAATATAGCGAACCAAGATCTGATTTTTTGACACAAAGTTCTATAATATTTCAGCTCCATGTGGTAAAAATTTTAGCTTCTGAAGCCTCATATAAAAAATGTTATAGCGAAAATTCGAAGATGTCTTGTTTGAATAAGCAAAACCCTAGAATCCAAAGCTCTGATAGCAAATGTTATGCAACCAACTCACAAATAGATATCAAAGACCTAAAAATTATCCTCTTTGATGGGGAAACCTCCTTTTCATTACATAAATCAATAATTCTTGGATGATTCAAATGAAAAAAACCTCCTTTTTATATATAGGAGTCTAAGGGGTCACAATATAATCAAAGGCCACTTAACAATAATAATGTAAGGGCACAACAATAACAATAGTGGGTTTCTATGGGGCACAATAATAACAATATGGGGACTACATAGGCACAACAATAACAATAAAGGGGCTACGCTAGAATAATAATAAGGATCTACACTATTATTATAGGGACCTAACAGTCTGATAAAGGGGTTTTACTAAATGCATTTTCTTGATTCTAAGAGGAGCTTACCTTCTGTTCTGCTCTTTGCTCTAGGGATTCCACATAGTCATAAATTTATTGTTGAATTGGATGAATGTATGTTGTTACCCTTGTCATGTGGAATTAGTCGATCTTGCAGACAAGACAGACCTTCCTAGAATCTAATGAAGACCTAATGACAAACAAACCAACCAGACACTATCTTTCTCTAAATGCGCTTTATAAATAATGGCAAACAAATGTGTTTAAGGGCCTACCTCATTTCCAATGCAAGTTTCGAGATGCCTTCACTCCTTTGATCCAAGTAAGTTCATTCGTCGCAAACCTGCAAGCACAAACAAGGCAAACAATTAAATAGCACCTGAATATCCAATATTATAAAACATATTTAACATGAAAGTCAAGAAATCCATGAAACAAATAGCATAAGATACTTGTTGAGAAAAATGACCTTGATTGTATTAATTCCAAAGGAAATAACCTTACAACCTTTGCCTTGATGTTGTACAAGCTCCTTCCAAGGTCCAACAAGAAGTCTCCTCTACTTTGACAAGCTTCACTCACTCCCTAATGGGGCCAAAAAGGTATGTGATCTCTCCTCTTAAGCTCAAATAGGAAGTCTTGATTTCACTAGCATTTACCCTCAAAAGTTCAGCTTCTAACCTCTCTGGCCACTGACCCAATGGCTCAATTTATAGTGCAATGGAGATCAGTTACCAACTCCTCCTTCAAAGGGATAGAGTCCTCCTTCAAAGGGATAGCTCCTCTCAACAAGGGATTAGTTCCTCCTATGATGGGATGCATGAACCACTTGGAGCGAACAATCCACGTAACAAATGCTTCTAGGAAACTCTAGAATTAACCCAAGATGAGTTTTTTAAGATAAAGATTGCACCTTTTGACTTTTACAGGGGTACGCACCCTCCCCTTTACATACAGAGCGTATAAGTATGCAGATAACTTGAACAAGAGGTGCGGGCCCGCAGGCAAAAGTAAGAGAAAGTGCGGAACCAGAGTTACATTGCTTTTTTGATGTCTTTCTCTTTTTTCTCAAGCTTGTTTTGAAGAGCTGAGGTTTAAGACTTGCTTAGGAAGCTGGTATAGGTGATGATAGGCCTACACCGACTGCAAATAATCAAGGTGACGATATTTTTGTGTAACAGATTGCCCCCTAAAGTGCGAAGTCTGTAGTTTATGAGGATTTTTCATTTATCATATAGGAAGAGTGAAGTGCTTTATCATTTTGAGGATCATCTTGCGGAGAGCCTGGTTGGAACCTGTAAAAACATTCAATGCAAAATATATATATGAGATCATATCATCGCTGAGATAGGCATTCCCATACTCAGATAAAAACTGACTAAGAGACTGAAAACTGACTAGAAGACTAACTACTGCTCTGATATAGGAATGATCTCGTAATACATCATAAGTACAGACACATGTGGACACAGTATGGACGCAGCCATCTGTTTATGAATAGTCCATAATATAATGAATACAAAATTCCTCGCAACCTAGATGGTGGAAACTAGATCCAAGGTCTTCATTTCTACGTCTCGAAACAGTACGATTCTATCCATGCGATTGAATGTGTCGAAGTCGAACATGGTAGAAACCGCTTGATTACCAGTCAATGATGTAAACTGTTAACAAGCGTGAGAGAAACCACCAATAATGACAATGGCTCTCAAAGTACTCAGCACAATCCATGAAATGTTATAAGATGTGTTGATGTCGAACATGTCATGGAATCCTTTGATCGAAAGTCAATAATGTAAACTGTCGTCAAAGGCGAGAAACCTGCCATTGAGGCATGCAGATCTCAAGGTACTGACGATTCCTAGATCATCTTTCTAGATAATGAGTTGAAGTCGATAGAAAGCGATCCGTCGTAGGCAAGCCCACAACACGAAATAATAGATCAAGTTGAAGAAATTTAGTTGCAAGGACTGACTCAGGGATGGTCAAGATGGATGATAGAAATTTTGCAGATGAATGGCTTATTTGCACTGACCTCTTGAACACATAATGATATGACAGATGGTTTGGTGACAATTGACCCAAAGTTAATACCCAGAAACCGGCTGAAGACTGTCAATGTGGTTTGATCAACTGTTAGGTAAAGGATTTCCCAACCCAGGTGAATGAAAGTGTCGTGTTCAGGAGTGGTTACAAAGTATGACAAACAGACTCACTTTTCTCTCTTTTCCCCCACCATTTCTAGCAAGTACCTCTTTATTTTTTACAAGCTTGAGG
>APFE031648751.1:28406-71176 GCA_000404065.3 Pinus taeda | reverse complement strand
GGGAAGTTTTTTTTCGTGAATTGTATCTGTAAAATTATTATATTATCTAGTTTATTGAATGTTATTTAAAATTCAAAATAAATTTAGAAAATATGGGCTGAAAATATCCTTGCACAACAATTTTTTTTTTTAAATGATAGTTTTCAATATGTATAGTGTCGAATTTTTTCCGAATTCGAATTCGAACTTGGTAACTATGTTTTTAAAAGAACTTGCTGAGTGTTAATTCTCCAAAAAAAAGTCAGGGCAAATTTATACATTATGAAACCATGTTTTTTATATTCAAAAAAAAAGTAAGAGAGATTTTTTTTCATATATTGAAACACATATCATGTCCAGACTTTCGAAAGACGTAGGCCGCAATTATCGGCTCCTGCGAAGTGAAAACCATTCACGCTTCGAAATTTTGATTACAACTCGTGGAATAGCTATATCATATAAATTACATGCTTCTAATCTTTATAATCTGTTACTTTAAAACCACGATTTTAAAGGATTCCATGACTTCTGCGTTTTCGCTGAACTAGTTTTTAATCAATTTCTGTAAACAAAATTGTATATTAATGTTTGACACTTAGGTTTAGAATTTGATAAAAAGGTAAATTATGTTTTTTTTTTTATTATGGTTTAGGTGCAGGGTTTAAAACTAAGATAGAAAGAAAAAAGTTAAGACATATCTGGTAAATAATATAATTTTTTATTAATAATAAATTCCATTCAATTTTTAAATAAAAACTAAAAATAATAAATTTAACAACTAAACTATAATAAATTTAAGAATTGAATTATAATAAATTTTCCTATTATTAAAATAATATATTTTCTAAATTGTTGTTTTATTTTGTTACAACAACAATTTTAACCAAAGTCCTTAAGAGTTAAGCTAAGTTGTCTGTCACGAAAGCTTTTTTTTACGAGTTAACGTAAGTTGTCTGTCACAACTAATGTCCTTAAGAGTTAAGGTAAGTTGTCTGTCATGAAAGCTGGCTGGGGATTTGTACCTAAAAATAAATATCATTTAATTGACATTGTGGATAGATTACACTAGATCGTATAGAATTATTATCCTCGTAAGAATATTAGTACAATATTATGTAACAAGTAGTAATAGTAATTAATATGGGGTATATTTAAATATGTATTTTGAATTTTGTATTATTTTATTTATAAATATTGAGATATAAGCGGTATTTATTTAGGAATAGAGTTTTTAGAATTTTTATTATAATAATACTTACTTAGGTGAATAGTTACTAAATTAACTAATTATGATATGATTCACTGTATTATAATAAAATTTATTTATAAAAATTTATTTATACGTTAAAAATTATCATGTTAAAAAATAATTGTGGTTTTTTTTGAAATGTGAATATATATATATATATATATTTTATATATATATATTATTATATTTATATATTAATTCATATGTTGATTTTTTATAATTAATAAAATAATAATTTAAAATAAAATTATGATTGAAGTAATTTTTATGATTTTTTTGTTTTTTAATTTAAGATGTATTATCAACTATTTATTTTGTAGAGTTGGGGCTTCTATGATCCATATTAAGTTTATGAGAGATTTTTCGGCGAAAATCACATGAGAAATCATTTGTCGACTAGTTTCGAACAAACTATTCATTTTGATGCTCATGGGTATATATATGACGTATTTAATTTATATAGTTGTATTATTAATGGTATGAGTAATGTTGTTTATATTTAGATATGTATTTTTGAATATTTGATATTGCAAATTTTAGCCTACATATCTAAATTTGTACTAGATTTATTGTTATGTGGAGTGGTCTGCCTATTTTGTAATAGAGCTTCTAGAATTTTAATCTAATTATCACTAATTATCAAATGGAGAATAAGGATTTAATCTTCATGGAATATTCTCAAATATTCTTAAATGAATGGTTGTTATTCATCTCAAAAATAAGTGTGACCTTTCCCGTCTAAATAAATTGATTAATACAAACAAATTGATATGAATATGTGTCATAAAAATGAGATATATTTTTTGGCTTGTGTTACTAATGTTGTCATGGCTATGTATTGCTACTTGTGTGCAATGTGCTTTCTAACTCCTCCATTGACTCTAAGATATGTATAGTAACATAATTTAAATATTCAAATTAGACGCCCTATGTAAGTTTATTTCTAAGTGCATTATTTGTTTCTCAAATTATGTATTATTAGTGGATAATATATCTGAAATATTTTATGTTTAGATTTAGACTCGGGTCAAACAATTAGGCAGAGGCCTATGTACTTTTTCAAGGTTTCTTTTTAGCTCAGTAACATAATTTGCTCATGTAAATAATTAAATTTAAATATTTTAATAATTATTGTTAAGAATTGTTTTCACCATCTTGTTATTGGCTTTTTTTTCAAAATATAATAAATTTAAAAATGTCTTTAAAAAACAAAACTATCCTTCTCAAATTCCAATAAAAAATGATTGAGAACGGAAAATTGGCCAAAACTATCCTTCTCAAATTCCAATAAAAAATGATTGAGAACGGAAAATTGGCCAACAAAGCGGCCATTTTTGGAACAAAGCGGCCATTTTTGGAACAAGAATGTGGGAAAGAGTTAATCTTCTCTATCCCCTACTGCTTTATGTGTCCCTCAAATTTGTATGCTATTTATATTATGTAAAATTATGACTATTTTTTGAAAAGTGTATATTTCTAGATATGATAGGTGTGCTTCAGCGGTGAGTATTGTCCTATGGAAAATTTTCATTTTAGTTTAGTCTACGGTTTAGTTCATGCCCTTTTTACACCTAATTTTTTATTAAGACATAAAAAATAATTCTTTCACAGTTTTAGTTCATTATATAATAACGTTCAAATTTATATGTGTATTCATATTTAAAATGTTTTAATTAATTTAATATTATTTATTTTTTCTATAATTTATATTTTTTTATTAAAAAATTAACGTTTAATTGATTACGAGGTATGTCATGCTGTTATATATACATTTTTCATTCTCAAAGTTAAAATTAACTAATAAATTTAAAAACAATTTTTTGTGTAAATAACTATTTTGGTTGGTGGTAACACTGTAGTTATCCGCGCTGTGAACCTTATTTTCCTCTTTTTCACGACATCTTTACTGCCTTTTCCTGAATATAATTTATCTCGACTAACCATGTATCTATTATATCAATGCCATCTATTAATTTTCCATTTTTGAAATCTCTCCTCCTCACCACCCTCCCACTATTATCTCTATATTACATCTACATTTTATCCATTTTAAAGATAGGCTATATCATGGGAAATGTTCATCTATCATATTTCAGTTTAGAACTCATATCAAAACTAAGACCGACCAAGAAAAGGCTTGGGACTAGAACAACTCTATCTGCAATAATACAATTGATTATGGAAAGTTGTTTTCATATTTATATTAAAATTAAAATTTCAAAAGAAACACTTCTCATACAAATTAGATTCTCCAATTCCATTCCACTACTATCTGCACCATCACCATTTGCTATATACTAAAAAAATGAACTAAAAGACCCTGAGACTAGGCGAAATACAATACCCAAAATACAATTCCTTACTCTACTAATATTCATATTTCATTTTCAAATAAAACGATACCAAAATATTTATTTCGCTATCCACAAAAACCACTACCTCTACAAAGATTTTTAAATGCACTCAGAATTGTCTATTCACATCAAATAAGGATACAATATAAATACATCAAGCTATATCTTGAGATAGCTAGTCTATCTTTCAGATACAATCTCTTGGTTGAGTGAATATCTCAACCACACACCAATCTGGGAAGTTAACTAGTTGGAGAGAATCTCTCAACCAACTAGACCTCAACAAACTCCTAACCAATAGGAACAAACTCATTCTAGAATTGATGAGCGCACCAAAGGCAAGTAGGAATTTTATTTCCAAGTCCCCCCTTTAATGATTACTTGTCTTGATCTCAATTATCCAAGTCTAACTATGGTTCTGGTGTTTACAAACATGATAAAAAAAATATGCTGATGTCCATATAAAGGAACAACCATCTACCAAAATGCATGAGTACCAACCACTGCAACTGTTAGTCTACTAAGATGTCCTTCATGTACATGGTTTAGTTAACCATTATCTGCATACCTGTAATTGTACCTGCAAATCCCCCTCCATCGTCATCATCATGGGTTTTCTCAAATTGCCCATAACCATTCTCTGGGTTTTATCGGCTTACCCTAAACCATGCCCAGGGTTTTGCCAGCTGAGCCTAAACCATGCCTATAGGAATCCATGCCCACTTCACTTTCACACATGGTTTCTAGCTGACCACAAACCTACACTGCAAAGTGGTTTCCAGCTTACGACAAACCTTCACATCCAAAGTGGATTGAAGATTACCACAAACTTTATGGGGATAACATGCCTCATAAAGATCACATCGAAAATGACTTAGGCATAATACCACTCCAACTTGTAGAGTTACCAGGTATATACTTTCCAAGGACCACTACAAAATATTATATTTTCTTTGCTTACTAATACATGTATGTGACACAAAATACAATTTAATAGTTAGTCTATTCGACAAAATCACACAAAATTTCACTATGCTGACCTTTGGATGATTTTCCACTCACTTTGGATATACCAAACCATTCATATGCAAGAGCACACCACTGCTTTCTCACTCGAATCATAGTATTCACTCACCATAGGCTTTGTACTTTTGAGTCGTTGGCATATTTATTTCTAACTTTGGCATACTTTTCTTGGATCTTCATGCTTTATCTATGATCAATTAAAGTTGTGAATTCTAACAAAAATGACTTCATATTGAAATCGTGAATATAAATATGTATACAAACTTCCAAGACATATTCACCTTCACCCCTACAAAAAAAATACCAAATGAAAAACTTCCAAGACATATTCACCCTCACCCCAACCCAAAAAAAAATACCAAATGACAAACTTCCGAGACATATTCACCTCCAGGAAATGGAGGTTCAACACATATGGGTACGATTTTTTTTTTCACAATAGGACTTTCTCCATTGCTAAACTAAGTGTCGTGTTTCTTCAACATGACGACAACACTAAACTTGGATCCGAGGGATTGATTTCTCACACTTGCACGCTCCATGCATGTTCATATGGGCGGATTGATTTCTCACACTCGCACGATCGATGCATTCATATGGGCCACCAAGGTTAGTAACAACAAACTATCAATCGTTCTTCCAAATGTGCTCTTTGTACAGCTCTTCCAATGCACTCAATTAAAGGCATTATCTAACTAGCATTTGCACGCTATGATGCAAAGGAAATGCCATAAGGCATAGAGTGGGGAAGAATAGCATAGAGTGGGGAAGAATAGGTAATCAAATCCGTCAAAATTAAGAATAAATTGATCTATTAATTTTTCATTTATATACCCTGAAATCGTATGCAGCATGGGATAAGAATCTCAAGAATCTCAAGTTATCATTCAGATAAATTTCTATAGTCCATGTTCTATTTTAAATATTTTACTCTTTTGTCATAACTGGAAGAATCTCAAGTTATCATTGAGATAAATAAATCTCTATAGTACATACTCGTTATATATATGAATGAAGATCTCTGCTATGATTTATATTACTTTCTATAGTCCATGCTCTATTTTAAATATTTTACTCTTGTCATAACTGGAAGAATCTCAAGTTATCATTGAGATAAATAAATCTCTATAGTACATACTCGTTATATATAATATATATATATATATATATGAATGAATATCTCTGCTGTGATTTATATTACTGTGGCAATGCCATTTTTCTCTCGCAAAGTTGCATCCATTGGTTTTTTTAAGACATTAAAAGAATCTAGCTGCTATGGTTTGTTATGATCGATGGGTTATCTTTCAGATTATATTGTAGATGATGTTAGATACATTAAATCATTTTGAAATAAACACGGACATGCCGTTGGCATTGATTAGCGGCATATGCTACAATAACTTATCTTCATTGAAAAAGAGGTTGATGTATTCATTGAGAATCTCTCACACTAAAACTTCTTGAAACATGGCTTGAAACACCATGTGTTAATGATGTTTTCATAGAAGTTGCAACAATGAATGTTGAAGGCAACATGGATGTTGTAGAAAATAAAAATGTTAATGAAATTTCCATGCAATAGTGTCCTTGAGAGATAAAATATTTTTATGATTTATTTCGGAACAAATTGATGAAGAGCAAGCTATGGAAGGTGACATGTGGTAGTCGTTTACATACAAGCTAATTTTGAAGAAATAGAGGACATGCATGGACAACTTGGAAGAATCGAACAGTTGCACCAACCAATAAAGACACTGAAATCTGAAGCTTACAACAAAAATACAAAGCTAAAGCAATGAAGAAAAGAAAAGGAAATCCAACTGATGTCAAAAAAAAATTAAATTGTAAGCATAGCTTAGACTCAGACCAGAAAATATCTTAGTTTAAATTTTTGTTTTTTGTAATTAAAGGGGAGTGTTACATAAAATAATTTCAACCACCCATTTAAATAGGAGACAAATGTTTGTTAGAAATCGTCGAAAATTTTATATCTGAACGATCTCAAAACATATAGGTAATGACTCATTTTCTTCAGTCAAGGATAGTGTGCATTTGCATGGAGTGCACAAAATGATTACAAGTGATAAGTCTATTTATTTTCAAAGTGATTGGTACAGTTTTTCCCATTTGCAAATCGATGGTACAATAAACATGGTAAAGAAAGTTCTGAAAACATGTTGCAGATAAATTCTCGAGAGCATATAGACAAAAATTTAACTAGTGTCAACAAAGTACAAGAAAACCACCCCTCCTTATCGTCTAGAGTTGTGAACTTAGTGGAATTACCAATATGAATAGGTCAGCAAAGGTGTCAAATAGTTCAAGCACAATAAATAGATAGCCTTTCATAAAAATAAAAAGGTATTCCCATTAAAGTAAGTGATGGTACATCTAAGAGGAGTGATTTCCTAAATGTTTTTGCAACAAAGTAAAGTAAAAAAAAAAGAGATAAGCTAAAACTTAAAAGCAAAAGAAAATTGAACTATGTAAAATTCTAATGACAAGGCAATCATCGATATACATCACTTAAAATTTCAATGTTTCAAACGTTTATATATCTAACACAAGGTCAAATGATGAACCAAGGCAACCTTGAATGACCAATTACATGTCCATCAATTTATAAACTCTATTTGGTCAAGTGGAAAGGTTTACCAGATTCATGCCACATTGACAAATAGAAAAAAATGATGAAACACAATGAGAGCAGTTTAACATAAATTGATAAACCGAAAAATGAAGATATGAAAATTGAAAAACCTGAAAAGATAAATTTGTGAATGCTTGCTTTACGAGTAGAAGAACGTAGAGCCTCAGAGGTTTGTTCAAGATGAACCAGACATGAGATCTTTTCCCAAATTTGACAGGTTACAAGTTCGACTTTCTTGATCCTCTTTATATTACGCTCCAGAATCACTCCAGAATCAGGATCAACGTTTACCTCATTTACCATTCACAGATCATAGGAAAGTATTTAGAACATATAAGGTTTTCTGCGAAGTATTTTCTTTTGAAAAAAAGGATAAAAATATGTAAAACTTCAAAAAAACCTGCAACTAGATTACCAAACATGTATCAACCTGCAAACTTAGTTGACAACATGCAACATTGTGCGAATTGTATACTCAAGTCCATGAGAGCCAAAAGTTGAAGTGTTTGGAAAGTGTTGAAGAGTTTAGAAAATGTTACCATTTTAGTATTTTTAGGATATATCCTCCATATAAACCCAAAAATCCAAATTATAAATTACACGTTTTATTAAAATTAAGTGCTAAGTTCTCCCTAAGGATGGTCAAAATGACATTTATTAAGCAAAGAAGCCATAGAATCACGGGAAGTAATGGTAAATGTATAAAGCATGCATACATATGTTTTCCAGAGTCCAGACTCCACCCTATGTTAGAGGCTTACCAGAATTTGATCACCATAGAGTCATTAATTGGTCAAGATTATGAGGTACAAGGTTCATGTATCTCCCCATTCAAAGTGAGTACTATGGAGCAGGATAGATCTTCAATCCCTAGCGGAAGATGAATAAATCTACCATCACTAACAGGGAAGGCATGTAAAACAATATTAAAACTTCCATCACAGTGGGGAAAAGAACTCCAACCTTGCCTTTAGGTGATAGCAATAAAAAAAGATGTAAACAATAGTAATTCTGATATCACTAAGGGGAATATGTGCAAACAATATTAACTACTATCACCAAAGGGAAAAGAACTCCAGACCTTGCCTTCAGGTGCCAGCAAGCAAACATATTCATATTTCCAACCAACTCATCCCTGGTGCGTCACCAGTGTAAAGACAAACTTCCAAATTCCTACCAAAGCATCAATCAGTTTCCAAATAAGATTCAACAGTATTTGGGTATTTATTCATTTTTAAGAAACCAACAAGGCTAGTAGGCAGTAGTGTTCTTTTCCGAGTATGTACAATCATTATTGGACAAACTTAAGCTTTGTCGTATTGGGTTTCAGGACTAAACTTCTGGCTAATTGTTATCATAATGAGATTACAATGGGTAAATTGGACTGTATTGGAAACCTCAAAATAGACTGTCGTAATCTTCACCATTCTTGGTGCTTGATAATATAAATATTGACCTTAGATTTGATGTGTAGGAGGTGCATGATAATATAAAAATCATTGCAAAATTCCTAATTAAAGTTCAAAAATTAGTCTGAAATTAGAAGATCTACACAAATCTAGACGTTTTTGTTGACAGTTCTGTTTGCGATATATGGAAACGTACTGAATAGTACACATTTAAAACAAGAGAACACAGTAAAAATACACATTTTTGTGACATATGGAACCGTACTGAATGGTACACATTTAAGACAACACAACACAATAAAAATAAGAGAAGTTACGATTACTTAAGGAATCAACAAACATGTCACTTGGCAGAATCAAACAATGGTGGGGCAAGAACAACACTCGACTTTAACAGACCCTGCAAACTTTCGTTTGACAACTCTACTCTAAAATGTAGGATTAACTTAAAATTTCGTTGTTCGCATATAACTAGCTATCATGCGACTAGTAGAGGATAGATTAATACTTTTTCCCTTTGCCAATTGGATGCCCCATTCTCCAATTGCAGATCAGTCCTCAAAATCTTATGTTAATTTTCTTAATTATGCAACACCTTATATTAAGATTCTTAACCATGATACAAAAGGATTATAGTAGTAACTGTGACAAATATTTCAAATTATAGTTTTGTATTCAATCCCAAATAAAAAGCAACAGTGTATTGGGCACTCTCACAAAACGTGAAACCTACACATATATGACAGAGCTATTCATGTTTACTCTATGTTCACTATTTCGAATCTGTACTAAGGTGACCTAAAAATTAGGACAAGAATACAAAACATCAAAATATAGAAATTTGTTACTTCTACATATAATTAATAAAATTAATTAAATTTTGGAGTAAGAGAGTAAACTGTTTATGGTTAGTTGGCTAAAACTGAGTTATAAGGAGTCAAAGTGAACTACTAACCATTTGGAAACACTAAAAGTCTGTACAGAGGAAGCAGGGGTGGCAGTGATCACATTGGATCAATGAAAATCAGGGACTTGATTATGCCTAGAGGCTTGGTCATGCCACAAATGGTGAGAAAGAGGAACTGGCAGTTTATCAAGGCCTTGAACTGCTTATGGCAGCGGGAATAAAATGTGTTACAGTGGTTCCACCATAGTAATTTGAAATTTGCATTGTCGAATGTCTCCACAAGAAATTCGTCTTGTAGAGTTCAAGCGAGTCTTGCTACACTCATTCATAGAGTTCAAGCAATGATAGGAGATTGTTGGGGAAATAACATGTGTAATAGTGGTGGGGATTCCACCATTGTAATTTGAAATTTGCATTGTCGAATGTCTCCAAAAGAAAATGTCTTGATCGACTCATTCATAGAGTTCAAGCGATGATAGGAGATTTGTATCGAATCTATATGTGCTTGTCCAAAGTAAGATCCATTTTTGATATTTCATTCACTTAATTATTCATAAATATTTTTAATATTTTTACTCATTATTTGTTCACATTGGACAGTGCAGATCATTGTCATTACAAAGCTCTGACAAACTATATAATTCATAAGCCTGGGCGGTACTTCTTAAGCAAATGCTGTGAACTTTGCATGGTCTTTACATAAAATTGACTGCATGAGAAATGAGATCCAAAATTGCATTTCTAATTTTTCATTTGCAGGCAAAACAAATAAAGACATTCTCATTTTGTCTTCTAATTTTGTTTACCCGTTATGTATCCCTGTGTAGTTGGATAGAATCATTCTGCATTGAGATCTTTGGAACTCTATCAGGAATGAATAATAATGGTGCGTTAAGCAAACTTGAAATTCAATTTGGGTAATGAAAAATAGAAAAAAAAAACATAACGTTTTCGTTGAAACATACAATTACTGTAAAACAATTTTAAAAAGGTAGAAACAAAATTTTAAAATTTTCAGAATTGAAATTATAATTATAAACAATTATTTTTAGATCTTTAGCCTTCAAACAAAATCATCACCTCTAGATGAGTAAAAAGAGAATATACTTGATGTAAATGACATTGAATAGAAGAAATACACACTAGATATCAATGAATGTTATGTTATCATGAAATGGGTGGTACAATAGTCATACAAAGTTTCTGAAATGAGAACTATCACATATACAATGTACATTTGTCTTAGGCATTATTCTATTATGGCTTTTATCACATACACAATGTACATTTGTCTTGAGCATTATTCTTATATGGCTTTTATGTGCTGGATAGATATAACCTTGCATGAAAAAACACATGTACACGCAGTAGCATAGTAGAACTCAAAGCTATTAATATCCCTCGAGTCCTTCATATTGTATGAGCTAGCATGATACAAATAAGGACAACAACACAGAATAGATGAAACAGAAACAATTTCAACACATCGTTTTTTGAAAAAAAAGTGAAATGAAGTGTTGTACTCTGATGTAGTTTACAGGTGGGGAAATGCATTTATGGGTGTCTCCTAACATAGTTACAGCTCATTAAAGTTGGGGCCACCGTGGCTGTAGCACCTCAATGCAGAAATTGGGAGAAATGAGTGCTATATCATGCTATAGATTGTGCTAACAATGTGAAGTCTGTTGTGTGCTAAAGAAGGAAAAGGTAGCCCATCCCATCACGCCTCCAATGTGACCATATTCTACGTGAGCTAAAACTTCCTAAGAAAAATTGATTCCAAATGGTCATTGTCCTTACAGTATATTTTCATATTATGATCTTATATTCACACCATTAATTACAAAGGGTTAGATATCACTATTTTATAAGCGATGTGGTATTTTGGGTGGTTATATCCTCTTTTTTTTTTTAAACGTGAAATGAAGTGTTGTACTCTGATGTTATTTACAGGTGGGGAAATGCATTTCTGGGTGTCTCCTAACATAGTTACAGCTCATTAAAATTGGGGCCACCGTGACTGTAGCACCTCAACGCAGAAATTGGGAGCACTGAGTGTTGTATCATGCTATAGATTGTGCTGACAATGTGAAGTCTGTTGTGTGCTAAAGAAGGAAAAGGTAGCCCATCCCATCATGCCTCCAATGCAACCATATTCTACGTGAGCTAAAACTTCCTAAGCAAAATTGATTACAAATGGTCATTGTCCTCATAGTATATTTTCATATTATAATATTATATTCACACCAGTAAATACAAAGGGTTTGATATCACTATTTTATAAGCCATGTGGTATGTTGGGTGGTTATATCCTCTTTTTTTGAAAAAAATGAAATGAAGTGTTGTACTATGATGTTATTTACAGGTGGGGAAATGCATTTCTGGGTGTCTCCTAACATAGTTATAGCTCATTAAAATTGGGGCCATCGTGATGTAGCACCTCGACGCAGAAATTGGGAGAACTGAGTGTTGTATCATGCTATAGATTGTGCTGACAATGTGAAGTCTGTTGTGCGCTAAAGAAGGAAAAGGCAACCTATCCCATCACGCCTCCAATGTGACCATAGTCTCCGTGAGCTAAAACCTCCTAAGAAAAATTGATTCCAAATGGTCATTGTCCTTACAGTATATTTTAATATTATGATCTTATATTCACACCAGTAAATACAAAGGGTTCGATATCACTATTGTATAAGCCATGTGGTATGTTGGGTGGTTATATCCTCTTTTTTTGAAAAAAATGAAATCAAGTGTTGTACTCTGATGTTATTTACAGGTCGCGAAATGCATTTCTGGGTGTCTCCTAACATAGTTACAGCTCATTAAAATTGGGGCCACAATGATGTAGCACCTCGACGCAGAAATTGGGAGAACTGAGTGCTGTATCATGCTATAGATTGTGCTGACAATGTGAAGTTTTTTGTGTGCTAAAGAAGGAAAAGGCAGCCTATCCCATCACGCCTCCAATGTGACCATATTCTCCGTGAGCTAAAACTTCCTAAGAAAAATTGATTCCAAATGGTCATTGTCCTTACAGTATATTTTCATATTATGATCTTATATTCACACCAGTAAATACAAAGGGTTCGATATCACTATTTTATAAGCCATGTGGTATGTTCGGTGGTTATATCCTCGTTTTATGAAAAAAATGAAATGAAGTGTTGTACTCTAATGTTATTTACAGGTGGAGAAATGCATTTCTGGGTGTCTCCTAACATAGTTACAACTCATTAAATTGGGGCCACCGTGATGTTGCACCTCGATGCAGAAATTGGGAGAACTGAGTGTTGTATCGTGCTATAGATTGTGCTGACAATGTGAAGTCAGTTGTGTGGTAAAGAAGGAAAAGGTAGCCCATCCCATCATGCCTCCAATGCAAGCATATTCTACGTGAGCTAAAACTTCCTATGAAAAATTGATTCCAAATGGTCATTGTCCTTACAGTATATTTTCATATGATAATCTTATATTCACACCAATAAATACAAAGGGTTCGATATCACTATTTTATAAGCCATGTGGTATGTTGGGTGGTTATATCCTCTTTTTTTGAAAAAAATGAAATGAAGTGTTGTACTCTGATGTTATTTACAGGTGGGGAAATGCATTTCTGGGTGTCTCATAACATAGTTATAGCTCATTAAAATTGGGGCCACCATGATGTAGCACCTCGACGCAGAAATTGGGAGAACTGAGTGTTGTATCATGCTATAGATTGTGCTGAAAATGTGAATTCTGTTGTGCGCTAAAGAAGGAAAAGGCAGCCTATCCCATCACGCCTCCAGTGTGACCATAGTCTCCGTGAGCTAAAACTTTCTAAGAAAAATTGATTCCAAATGGTCATTGTCCTTACAGTATATTTTCATATTATGATCTTATATTCACACACCAGTAAATACAAAGGGTTCGATATCACTATTTTATAAGCCATGTGGTATGTTGGGTGGTTATATCCTCTTTTTTTGAAAAAAATGAAATGAAGTGTTGTACTCTGATGTTATTTACAGGTGGGGAAATGCATTTCTGGGTATCTCCTAACATAGTTACAGTTCATTAAAATTGGGGCCACCATGATGTAGCACCTCGAAGCAGAAATTGGGAGAACTGAGTGCTGTATCATGCTATAGATTGTGCTGACAATGTGAAGTCTATTGTGTACTAAAGAAGGAAAAGGAAGCCTATCCCATCACGCCTCCAATGTGACCATATTCTCCGTGAGCTAAAACTTCCTAAGAAAAATTGATTCCAAATGGTCATTGTCCTTACAATATATTTTCATATTATGATCTTATATTCACACCAGTAAATACAAAGGGTTCAATATCACTATTTTATAAGCCATGTGGTATTTTGGGTGGTTTCATTAGTATTTTAGTTTTAGCACATGTAGATGGTGTGGTAGGGGTTGTATAATTATGTGTTGTGTAAAAAAAGTTGGTGGTAAGTTGCTAAACAACAGGAGCACAGTAAAAATTTAGAAGAGACAGTTAGTATAGTCTCATCAAAATTGTGTATGAAAGATGAAGAAATTAAGATTATTAGACAGAGGGCTACAGAGCAACATGAGGAATGAAAGCCACTATCATGAAATTGAGTATCTGCAAAAGATTCAAGCAGTGTCAAATCAACCTCAATTCCCATAACAACGTTTGTATTGAACCGCTTAATGTTATAACTGAGAAATGTAGCTACAATGCAATCTGATATGTGCTTCAGAACACCCCTGATCACATTATCCAAAACCTGCGAAGGTATGTCTTCAAAAGGATTTCAATAAAGAGACTTCACAAGGTCCTTTGAGGCTTTTTCTTGACTCATGAAACTTCGCAAGAACCCTGACTATCAAAGATCCACAAAAGGTATGGAGTTGAACTTACCACATTTTAAGTTTGTTTTTGTTCAAGCATGTATCTCTTGAATGAAATCTTCATGGCATACACTTTGAAACAAATCAAGTTATTCATGAGGAAGAAGTTGTGGTATAAGAACAAATTGTGAATGCACTTGAACACAACATTGTAAACATACTTGAATACAGCATTACTACACATATTCAATAATGAATGCACATTAATTGTTCAACATCTATGCAACGTGAAAAATAGACAATTCCCTTGTTTAAGAGAATCAGGACTACATTGTAAAGATCAAGTTAAAGAGAAACCACAATGGAATTTGGTAAACAATATTTACAGCCATATGTATTTTTCACAAATTTGTTGTCTCCCGGGTCCCAAATCTAAGGAAATATCAGCTCCTTTTATCATTCTTACCACCACATTGAGCACGAAACAACCTTCTGCATTCAGGGCATTCTGACTCTTTTATAACAACAACAGCTGGCTCAGTTGAGCTTCCTACTTCAGGCACATCCTTCAACAAGAGTGCCAAGCAATCCTTGAATGGGCAATAGAACTTTTGAGAACTGGGAATCTCTTTTTCCACCAATATGCCAGGCATTTTTTGTGGAGAATAAAAGGCATGCAAATAGAGCTTATCGCTCAATTGTATTGGTCTATTAAGTTATGAATAACGTGTTAGGTAAGACTTTTTTACGAATTTGGTAGCCATGCCATAACAATTTACGATTGTTTGTTTGAAAATATACATGGATCAATTGTATTGGTCTATGAAGTTCCTCTATCTAAGCAAAGGGCACTTCCAAAAATAGGATAATTGTTTTTTATCACAACAGAATTCTGTGCATGAACACCAAATTCAAGGAAATGACTTCAGTCACATACAGAAAATGTCTAAAATTTGACATCAAATTTACTAGCACATTGGCTTTCATAGATTGACATCTCGAGTCCTGACAACAAATGAAATGTCCATAGGAAAAACATCCATTATCTGCACAATAGGACTTTATTGATACATGATTCATAAACCTTAGTCTTTAAATCAAATTTCAAGAGGATTTTTCAAAATTGAAAAGTACATTTTTTTGTCTGTATTACTGAAATCAAGAAAAGGAACAGCTATAAGTAGGGAAGCTAATTCTGTAAATTGTAATGCACCAAAAACTGCTAGTGTCATAAAAGGAACTTTTCATAATTATATAGTCATCCATATCCACAAATTAAAATAGATAAAATGCATTTGTACCGAGGAAAAGAATAATAAATATATCTCAAAAAATCCAGAAGTATTTGGATATAAAAATGTTTCACAAGGATTTTCATACCAAAAACAGAAAAGAACATATTCAAAGAACAAGAAGAATTGGATTCATTTACAACTACTGTTCATTTGATGAATATTCTGCTTGAGTATTAAATATACGATTTTTCATACAAAAAGAAAGTAATAATGGAATTCAAACCCTCTGGCATAGATCCATAGCAACTCATACAATAATAGAATCCAATCTCTTATCTCTTTTTCACTGTGAAGCAACGATATGAATTTTAAAAGGCTAACAGAAACAAAACTAAATTGCTATTGAACTCACAGAAAACCAGTGGTCCAGACTCCAAAGCCTTGATGAGTTATAGTCCTCAAATGAAACCTAGCCAAGTAACTGCTTTACGTAGATCTCTTATGGAAACCTACCCCAGATACGCCGTTGTTGATCTGTTGATCTCATAGAAAAACAGTGATGCAAAGGCTAACAAACACAAACTATAGTCCTTAATGTGGAAACTCAACCCAACAAGTGTCTTATTTTTATTGCAAGGAAGCCACAGAAAGGATGAGTTACAACATCAGAGTCAAAGTTAAATGTATTAAAATGTTGCCTCTAGGAGGGGATTGAATTCCAAGTACATAGTCACAGAACTGATTAGTTTTAGCTTTTATGCATTAGGAAGAAGAAAACCTCAAATCGCTACAAAATTTCCAGATAGAAGTCCAATATCTTAACAACTAAGCAGTCATAGAAGTACCTTACAAGTACAACTCCCAAGTTGAAATACAAGTATATGCTTGATCGAATACATTTGTACAATTCCGAGAACCCCAAAAATTCCTTTAAATCAAATACAAAGCAAGACACTGGTGGTGCAACTGCTCTTATAAACATACATAGAGGTGAACATCTAGTAGATCTTCAAATATCTTGGCTACCTTTAGTATAAATAAAACTAATACACCCATTTTCCATACATTTTAGCTGAAAGTAACTTTGATCTACTCCTGACAGTTCAGTTCATGGGCGACTAAGACCACGAAAGAGGATGGTACCATAATTCTTCCCATGTAACCATGAAACATCCCTTTTGAAAACAACGACCAGTGCAAAACAAGAATAAATACATACATAGAAAAGTATTACTTATTTCTTGGCCTTTCTTGTTCCCGCACTATGTTTTTCACTGTGATCGCTTTCATCCTCATAATTAACATCTTCATAATTATCATCATCATCTTCCTCTTCTTCGGAATCAACAAACCCAAGACGAGTTGCATCTTTTTCCCACTCTACAATATTCTCTACCTCAGATTCTGAGATTCTTTCTTCATCATCAACATGTTCTTCTCCCACATCATCAAACCGACTCGAAGAAGAAGAAATCCCTGAAACCCTACTCCTTTCAAGCTTAATGGAATCTTGAATAGAAGCTAGCAGCTTTTGCACTTGTTCCTCTTTAGAATCCATTTCATTTTTCTTCACAAAGCCTATTTCTCCAGAATCACCGATTTTTTCTTTCTGGGGTCCTACTATTGTCTCATGGGAATCGATCCCCTGACTTTCCTGTGGCTCAGCCAAACTCTGAGACTCACTAATTACGATATTTTTGGCACCTGAAGAAGATCTCAATGCCGCCAATCTCAACGCAAGTTCTTTCCCTAAAATTTTCTCCTCTTCTTCATCAATCAGAACCCTAGATTTCCCACCGATTCCTTCATTTTCTCTAACGTCCCCAACCAAATCTGGATCCTTCTCTAGATCATTCTTTTTCCCTCTGTCATTATCTATGTCGTTTTCTAAATCACTACTTTCCTTCTTATCTCTAATTTGGAGTTTGTTGGACTTACCAATTGGGGTTTTGCAGGAGGAGGAGCTTTGAGCTTGGAATATCGACGGGCCAATTCATTGTCAAGTCCAGCAGAGTCGAAGCCTCCAACATCTGAATTCAGCGGTGAATGTAAGGGTTTGGTTGATTTGTAGGAGTTGAGATTAAGTTGCAATGCACTTTCATCTTGGAACTATGCGAGAAGTTGATTGACTTGTTCATCATTCTCTTCTCCTCTCAGCAACCTACTCCAAATTGTGTTGCTAGAAGACCTTCCATCCATTTTACTTTTGAAGTGTCAAGGTTGTGTGTCTTCTGGTTTCGAACTGCAACATCTTTGTGCAGAAAATTAATAGGCTTTGTTTCTAGTTGTTCACATAAATAAATCCTGTGAAAATAGAAAGGCAGAGTCAGCCAAGAAATATTTATTTAACCATTGGGACAAAATTGTGGAAAAATGAATGTCGAAAATTGTGTGCCACATGTCAATAAGAAAGTTCTTGCCCTAAAATTTTCTCCTCTTCTTCATCAATCAAAACCCTAGATTTCCCTCCAATTCCTTCATTTTCTCTAACGTCCCCAATTTGGATCCTTCTCTAGATCATTCTTTTTCCCTCTGTCATTATCTATGCTGATTTCTAAATGACTACTTTCCTTCTTATCTCTAATTTTGAGTTTGTTGGACTTACCAATTTGGGGTTTTGTAGGAGGAGGAGCTTTGAGCTTGGAATATCGACGGGCCAATTCATTGTCAAGTCCAGTGGAGTCGAAGCCTCCAACATCTAAATTCAGTGGTGAATGTAAGGTTTTGGTTGATCTGTGGGAGCCGAGATTAAGATGCAATGCACTTTCATCTTGGAACTGTGCGAGAAGTTGATTGACCTGTTCATCATTCTCTTCTCCTCTCAGCAACCTGCTCCAAATTGTGTTGCTGGAAGACCTTCCGTCCATTTTATTTTTGAAATGTCAAGGTTGTGTCTCTTTTGGTTTCAAAACTACAACGTCTCTGTGCAAAACATTAATAAGGTGAGGCAAGAGACATTGAGGATATACACGAAATGGGAGGGACGACCAGAGATGTAATGAATAGACAATAAATATATCGGCCTTATACAACCATACCATACAGTGAGAAACATTCTGAGGTAGTGTGAGCCAAGCACATGTCAGCTGCAAAACGAATGGCTCGCTGGGCGGTGCATCCATCCCGCTTCCTCATTAACCGTTCAGTTTTGGATCAGTGTTGGATCAACGATCACACTTCATTCAATCGTCTAACACCACAAACCCACAGTCAACAATAGGACACGGGACGGCTGGGGCAATTCATTTCAAAGGGAAACGCCTTACGATGTAATTAGCGAATAAAAACACAACATATTGTTTAAATATGTCTTTAAACAATGTTCATGGGGTGTTCAACACGATAAAGGTCCTTCTCCATGCTAGCTATACATTAGTGTTCTAGTGTAGGGGTTTTCCCACACACCACAACTGCTAGTTTTCCATGTTGCACACTTTTCCCCACATTAAATTCAATGAAACTCTTGTGCAACACACACTCCGACGTTGATTTTGCATTTCTACATGGCTCTCCGGAATCGAATCAATCGAAAGAAACATTAAGGCATGTGCTCTTCAACAGTAAAATAAATGATGACTCTAGTATATATCATGGACCAGTATTCCTGCAACTCTACAAAGAATCATGAGACACCCCAAAGCGGCCAAGGCCACTCTTCAAAACATTATTTATCCAATCTATCACCACACATAGGGATCAACTCACCACACCAGTAGCTCACCACACTAATCCACCTCTTCTGTAGGCTTAATCATCCCAACAAATAGAGGATCGCACAGTCATCACTACTTGACTTAAAAAAAAAACACTCAAACACAGTTTGTTCTTCTCAAAACTTCAAATAAATTGCAAACATTGTAGTAGGCACGGTAGGAAGGAGCACGCAACAAACAACATATCTGATGCCTGGCCCACGTCTTTCAAAAACAATTCAAATGGAATTATAATTACTTCAAACACACACCTACAAGTCCTTGACCTCAAATATGTAGCTGGAAATGGCACTGGGGAAAGATATGATAAAAGAAACAGTCACTTCTTCAACAACTTTGTTGCTATGGTCACCAACAACTACACAATGACTTCCCTCAACAATGAGAAATGCACAAAATAGAGGCACTCCATGAAAAATTGTGTGATACAACCTCCAAGACACATAAACATAGTATGTCAGGATCTATCACGTCACACCAAGTCACAAAAACAGATTTACATGTTGCCACAAAAATTTCCTACGCACACTTCACAGTCACGTCAGGACTCTTCACTACCCTCCAAGCCCAATGACTTGATCCTATAGCTTTTCCACGCTCTCTCCAACCACATAGACGCAACAAAGGGTGGGAAAAAAAACAAAGGGAAACAAACAAAATACTCGTCAAACTCTTTATTTCCCTTGACCTAGGCCCAAATAGGCTCTGATACTAGCAAAGATTTTCTAAATGTACTTAGAATTGTCTATTCACATCAAATAATGATACAATATAAATAGATCAAGCTATGTCTCAAGATACCTAGTCTACCTTGGACATACAATCTTTTGGTTGAGTGAATATCTCAACCATAGTTACGAAATCTGAACTCGAATACGAATTCAAATTCGATATGATATGGAAAAAATTTGACCCTCTAAAATCCAATACGGGTAAAATTCTATAGTAAACATGTTACAAATACTTAAATCTATTATTTTTTCTTAATAAGAATTATCTATTTAAAACTGAAATTTACCCTTTTATAAAAATTTCCATTATAGAAGTTACAATTTTTTATTATTTATATATAGGAATTACTGATTTCCAACCAATTTTCTATTTTATAATTTTTGTTAAGATGAAATTTATGGTTTTTAATTTTTTTTTTACATTGCATTTTACCATTTTATAATTTTCTTTATAGAAATTACTATTGTTTTATTATTTTTTTCTTATATGAATTTACAATTTGCAAACTGTTATTTTTTCGGATATAATATTTGTTTTAATTAATTTTTCCCTGTCACACACTCCCTAGAAACATCGTAAAATTGATAGATATGCATGTCAAACTCAAGCCTGTGGCTGATTGGCCCCTGCCTTACCACTACTGGCCTTTTTTAGTAGCAGAACATTGTGAATATTGGGCAAAACACCACCATTGGCTATGGTCACCATGACTAGAAGCTTCTTCAACTCTTCATCGTTTCTCATTGCCAATAGAATGTGGCATGGAAGAATTGTTATATGGTGTGGAATTTCTAGCCAACTCGAGCACCTCGGTGAAGAAATATTCAAGAACAACAACTAGGTGAATGAGAGCTCCTCCTCCGACAGACTCGACATACTTTCCTTCCTTGAGAAACATGGCAATACACTAGACGAGGAAATGAAGACCAGCCTTCTAGCTCTAGGAAACAAAATTTTTACCACCAATTGATTTCCCTCTTCCTACCATTGCTCAAGTGCTCGAAAAAATAACACTACTCCATAGAGCTGAAGTATTACAGGGCGCCACCAGAAAATGAATGAATAGAAAAAGTTGTTTATCGGGTGGAGAGATTTGACAAAAATCATGCACCATACCAAATTCAATTTGACCGAATTCTTAATCGTACTAGAGTGAATTGGTAAATTTGTGAATTTGTTTGGTGAGTGTGGCCAAATTGGGTAACTATCATCTCAACCACACACTAATCTAGGAAGCTAACTAGTTGTAGAGAATCTCTCAACCAACTAGACCTCAACAAAATCCTAACTAATAGGAACAAATTCATTCTATAATTGATGACCACCCTAAAGACAAGTAGGAATTATATTTCGAGGTATACCCTCCCAACACTACTGCTCGCAACCATATATTGCCATCGTCACCACTATCTACTCGCACCATTTAATGATATTAAATAAATACAACGTGATTTAAATGTAAAATTGAGTGATGATGTATTGTTATACATATTCCAAGCACTTGATTAAATTTTTGGAGCACAAAACAAGGTGCATTTTCATTGCTTCTAAGTGCCCATCCACAAATAACAAAAGGTTATTTATTGAATTTGAGTTGTTATAAATAATGAAATTAAATAATGGTAAGATACTTACATGTACTTCTCATCCATCTAGCAACGTTGTCACAAAGTCAATCTTGATCCCACAACAACAATTTAGTGTTGTGCATGAAGAATGGAACAAATATTGTGTAAAAAACCTCACAAACATCTATCTAGTATGATGGCCCACTACTATGTGAAAAAATCCATTTATAAGAACTTACACCAACTATTATAGTTTGGAGTGGTACACTTTCCATCATGAACATGGAACCCTCTACTAACTCTGTTTATGCATTCCTTTTCACTCTAAAAGACATCCTAGGAACTAGGCTAAACATGATGCTCATGAGTGCTTAAAATTATGTCATAGCCATTTGTTAAAAAAAAAATTAATCCCACCAATATTTTAGTTAGTTGGGTGGTTAGCTGATTTGGTATATATATATATATGAAAATTCAATATTTGTTATGAAACCAGCTCACAAAAAGATAGAGAAGAAAGATCAACGCCTTTGAAATCAGCCTCTTCGAGGGGGCAACCTCCTTTACATTACACAAATGAACAATTATTAGATGATACAAATGACAAAACCTCCTTTCTATATATTGTTGGGATTATGATACAGGTGTTGTCTTTGATGGCAACTCACACAGATGATAGTTCACAGTGCAACATGTTAACAACAAAGGATTACAGATTAGATTCCAGAGATTGAAGAAAAAGAGGTATACGGTGGTTCACTTTGTCAAAGTAGCATATACATGCGGGAACACAGATCAAAGAGAGTGTATACATATACATGCACTTTCATAGAAGGAAAAACACATATGGGATGGAAAATCAAGGTTTTGGTCCAAGGTATTTGGTCTGTGGTATTGACCCTAGGTATTTGGTCCAAGGTATTGGTCTTAAGTGATTTTGGTCCAAGGTATTGGTCCTAAGTGGTTTACGTCCAAGGTATTGAGAAAGGGCCTAAAAATATATAAAGAGGAGAAGATCATAAGGCCATGTGGGCAAGCAATAAGATTCTAAGTAATACTTCTATTTGAAGTATATTTTTTGTTGCACGGGTATGTTTGGGACTAGATCTAAAATATTCATGTGCACCTTGAGTTCAATATTGGATCAAGATCGCAAGACCTGAAATGACTTATTCTTGAATGATCTGATATTGGTTGGGACTAGATCTGTTGTTTTGCGCTTGTTTTATTTGTTATCTATCATGATCTGGGTTTGTCTGAATTCTGGAATTGAGGCAAAATTCTGAGTCAATATTTACAGATCTGTACGTAAGTTCTTCTCAGCCAAAGAGTGTATACACATAGGTTCTGTTATTTCAAGTAGCGTATACAAAAGAAAAGATTCTTTTTTTTAGATCTGACTGATCTATCCGATCATATTATTTTGTTTTACTACTGTCTGTCAATGAAATCTTCTTAGATCTTAATGTAAAATTGAATGCATAAGGAGGCTCGCATTTGATTGATTGATTGTATAAATGAGAAGTGATCTATGTCCCTGATTATGTAAAGCTCTATAAGTTGACAGTAGATATTCAGTATATTGTTGGTTGGTACAGACTTGATTCAAAAGTTTATGTTTGCAGTAGTTTTGAAGGTATACACAGGTTTGATTAATGGAAGTAGCGTATACACACAATTTGGGTTCAGCCAAGTAGTGTATACACTCTAATGCATGATTTTTGAGGTTACAACTAGTTTTAAATGATGATGCAGGGTTCTGCATTCAACACACTATTCTAGTATCAGTGATCTGATTGTTCAGATTAACTGAATGTTGGTTGATGCAGTTTAAGTTTAAAAAGTTTTTGATGGGTCCAACATGAAAATTAGATGAAACGTGGCCTTCACATTGTGGTGTTGTGATCCAGGAGTATCCAGTCTAAAAATTCATGAAACATGTTCCGTGGAAAAAGAAATAAGGTCGTAGCCTTCAGTAGGTCAGTGCCTACATACTAGTAAACATATTTCCTAGTAGAAGAGCTAGGGGGTTGCAGCTCCCTTCCAGTAGAAGTTGGAAAACGAGAGAAGGTTGTAGCCTTCTGCAGCTGGGTTCTTGCATACTAGTATGAGTCTGCACCAATACAAGATTGTAAACAGATTTTCTTATTATTAAAAGAAGACAAAGATGACAGCAACAAGTGATTTTCACCCACATTGGGTTTCCACCTTAAATCTTGGTGTTCATGTGTGTTGCTTATGTGTGATGCTTTATTATGCTTTTACTACACTGTCTAATAAGTTACTGATGTACTGGTTTAAGATCAAGACATGATAAATTGTCTAAATCACAAGTTCTTTGGATATACATTGGTTTCTTTAATCACAATTGCGTGTACATGCTAGTTCACTTCACTGGAGTAGCGTATATAAATTTTTTTGGGAAATAAAATTATTGATCTGATAATGCTCATTCACCCCCCTCTCAGTATTATTTCCAACAATTGGTATCAAAGCAGGTCCTTCAGAGGAAGCTTGATCGCTTGAAGGGAGATCCATCAAGATGAATAATCACGAAAGCATGGGATTCATTAGACCGGAAATCTTTGATGGGAGCAACTTTGTTTATTGGAAAATAAGAACCACAACCTATCTAGAATCTCTTGGAATATATGTCTGGGAAATTGTGGAAGGAGGATATACATTTCCAACAACAATTCCTACAGACACGACAGGTAAAAAGTAATATGAAACCAATGCCAAAGTTGTCAATACTTTATTGGGAAGTTTGTCACAATTAGAGTTTGTCAAAGTCGTGCATCTCAAATCAGCCAAAGAGATATGGGACAAAATCTTTCAGAGCTATGAAGGAGACTCTCAGGTAAAACGTGCCAAGCTTCGAACTCTCAAAATTTAGTATGAAAATATTAAGATGCATAGCGATGAGAGTATAGCTAGTTACTTCTTATGTATAGATGAGGTTGTTAATTGTATGAAGAATCTGGGTGAATAAATAAAGGAAGTTACCTTAGTTGAGAAAATTTTGAGATCCTTGTCTACTAAATTTGAATCAAAAGTGTCTTCCATAGAAGAAAAACAGGACCTGCAGAATATCACTATGACACAGCTTCACGGAATCCTAACTACTTTTAAGATGAGAAAAGGAGGTCCATCAGATATGAGAGAAGCCGCATTTAAAGCTTCAGAAAAAGGAAAAGAAAAGGAAGAACACAATGAATTAGGACACATTTCGGAAGAAGAAGATGAGGTAAATTTTGTCAAGAAGCCTCAACGGGGTTCTAGAAGGTTCAGAGGTAAGCTACCTTTCCGATGCTTTTCATGTGGCAGAGTCAGTCATTATGCTTCCAGATGTCCTCATAAAGATAAATATGAAAAAGGAAAGGAATATGAAAAAGGGAATAGGAAACAAGTTGCAAATAGAAGGAGTTACTATACTCATGAAGATAGCGATGGTTTATCTGATAGTGATGAAGATGAAACTGGACAATATTACAGACTTCTTATGGCTTATGATAGCGATGAATTTTGGGATAGCTTAGAAGAGGATAGTGATGGTTTATCTAATAGTTATGATTATAGTCTTCTCATGGCTCATGACAATGATGATTTTTGGGATTATTTAGAAGAGCAAAACCTTCATGAAGAAATATCTAAACAAAAAATATGTTTAGAAGAAAAGAATATGATCATATATACCTTGACATATCAACTTGCCAAAAAAGAAAAACACAATGAAAAACTAGAATGTGAAATTGTGGGTCTAAGGAAAGATATTGAGAAAACAAAATCTCTCAATCTTAGATTTGCTAAAGGATCAAAAACTTTAAATGAAATTATCAAAGTTCAGCATTCTCCTCTAATAAAGATAGGTCTTGGATATACTAAATAAGCATCTCAATCACAGAAGCCATCAACCTCCACCAAAAGCTATCTTGATGCAACAAAGTCCGGTGAACAATATGACAATCGTCAGCAAAGGCATAAAGTGGTTACCAGGTAAATCATACTCAATTTTCTCCAAGGATGAATATCAATAGAAGCCACAACCAACCTCAGGCAAATCATACTCAATTTTCTCCAAAGATGAATATTAATAGAAACTACAATTGATAGGTAAATAGATTCGATAGTCGTAGAAACTTCTTTAATGGGCAATGTTTTTCATGTCATAATTTTGGGCAAAAAACTGCTCAATGTGTTGCTTACAAAACCATCATGACCACAGAAACACAAAATCAAAGGAATATAATAGGGATCAAGAGAAGCTCCTATAATAACTTTTCTCCTCTTGAAAATGAAATAGAATGCTCAATCTGTAACAACTTTGATCATGAAGAATCTGAATGCTGGAGCAAATTTCGGCAAACACCATTAAATCCCAAGACATGGAGAAGGAAATAATCTCAAATATAAATATGTGGTATAACCTTGTATGCAGAAGGACAAGAAAATCAATGGTACATCGATATTGGATGCTCTAAACACATGACACGTGACAAAGAGAAACTTCACTCATATAATGCCTTAGAAAAGGAAAATAATGTGTCATTTGGAAATGACACTCTGACTGTCATAAAAAGTAAAGGCTCTGTTTTCTTGAAAGAAAAGGTTAAAGCTAGAAATTTTATGTATGTATATGGCTTAAAGCATAACCTGTTGAGCGTTAGTCAAATGTGTGATCAAGGAAATAAAGTGGTGTTTCGATCAAACAAATGTGTTGTTCGTGAGCTTGATATAGGAGAGACCATGATCAAAGGTACAAGAACTCCAAACAACTTATACATACTCAAAGGAGGACAATGACAGCGCTATCTACACAAAAATGATGAAAACTAGCTGTGGCATAGAAGAATGGGACATCTAAGCTTTTCTCAAATAAGAAAAGCATGCATACTCAAGGCTTTTCATGATCTTCTAGATATCAGCATCCCAAAAAATACAATATGCAAACCATCTCAAATCGGTAAGCAAACCAGAGTTCACTTCAAGGAAAAATAAGGGTCAGCTAGTAAGCCTCTTGAACTTGTCCATACTAATTTATGTGGACCAACAAGGAAAAAGTCACCTCATGGAGAAGAATACTTTATTTTTTTCATTGATGATTTTTTCAGAATGTGTTGGATAGGTCTTCTAAAGCATAAAGATGAAGCATTTGAAAATTTCCAAGCCTTCAAAGCTTTGGTTTAAAATGAATCATATCGAAAAATCAAATGCCTTAGAACTGATCGAGGAGGGGAATTTATATCAGATGAATTCTTTGACTTTTGTGAACAACATGGAATAAAAAGGAAATCCTCCATCACAAGAACTCCTTAGAAAATGGTGTGGTATAAAGGATGAATAGAATATTTCAACAAATAGCTCGAGCTATGCTAGATGAATCTGGAACTCCCGCAACCTTCTAGGGTGAAGCTGCATTCGCTGTTGTGACTATTCTCAACAAAGCAAATGTTCGAGTAAATAGCACTCAATCACCACATGAAATTTGACATGGTAAGACTCCTACTGTAAATTACTTTAAAGTTTTTGGAAGCAAATGTTTTATCAAAAGGAATGATGAAAAACTTGGTAAGTTTGAACCCAGAGCAGATGAAGGTATTCTTCTTGGTTATTCTTCTAGAAGTAAAGGATATAAGTGTTATAATAAAACACTTGAGAAAATTGTTGAAAGCATTGATGTTTTAGTGGATGAAGCATGCAGAAATCCAAAACAGATAAAATCAATAGAAGATTATAAAAATGAGGAAGATGGGGATTACTTTCCCACGTCAAATCAAAACTATATTGAAGAAGAAACTAATGAAGCACTAAAGGAAGATATAATGATAGAAGAAAAGACTCCGTCCAAGTATGTTCAGAAAAATCATTGAGAAATTGAAATTTTAGGGGAAAAGGAGGCATGTGTACAGACAAGAAGAACTATTACACGGACCTCAAGCTATCTAGCACTACTATCCTCCACTGAACCTCAAAATGTAAATGAAGCATGCAAAGATGAATGTTGGGTCAAGGCCATGGATGAAGAACTTGAGGAAATTGAAAAGAATGATACTTGGGAATTAGTTCGTAGACCTCATGATAAAAATATTATAGGAACTAAATGGATATTCAAGAACAATTTGAATGAAAATGGAGAAGTCATTAGAAATAAGGCCAGACTTGTTTGTAAAGGGTATGCTCAACAAGAAGGTATAGATTTTGAGGAAAAGTTTGCACATGTTGCCAGACTTGAAGCCCTAAGGATGTTTCTTGCTCTTTCTAGCTTTTAGAAATTCAAAGTATACCAAATGGATGTAAAATCAGCCTTCCTTAATGGAGATTTAGAAGAAGAAGTTTATATTGAACATTCAGAAGGATTCATTCTTGGAAATGATGCAAAACTTGTATGGAAACTCAAAAAGGCCCTCTATGGTCTAAAACAGGCTCCAAGGGCCTGGTATTACCGCCTTGACAAATATCTACACCAACAAGGTTTTACAAAAGGTTTTGCAGGGGCCTGGTATTACTGCCTTGACAAATATCTACACCAACAAGGTTTTACAAAAGGTTTTGCAGATAGCAATCTATATACAAATATTGAAACTGATAAATTGCTAATTATTATTGTTTATGTTGATGATATCATTTTTGGTAGCAATGAAGAATCCATGAGTTAGAATTTTGCTTCAGTAATGCAGCAAGAATTTGAAATCTCCTTGCTTGGTGCTTACCTATTTTCTTGGTCTACAAGTTCAACAAAATAAAGATGGTATTTTTCTTTCACAAACCAAATATCTCAAACAGATCTTGAAAAGGTATGGAATTGAAGATTCTAAAGCTATATGTACCCTAATGGTAACTGGATACAGTCTCAGCTCAAATGATGAATCAGCAGCAGTACATCAACCAAATTATACATCCATGATTGGCAGTCTTCTTTATCTAATAGGTAGCCGACCTGGAATCATGCATGAAGTAGCAATAGTTGGAAGATTCCAAGCAAATCCGAAGGAATCACGCCTTCAAGCAGTCAAAAGAATTTTCAAGTATCTTCAAGGAACTTAGGACTTTGGACTATGGTATCCTAGAGATGCAGATCTTACTCTTCATGCATATATAGATGAACATTGAGTAGGACGTGTTGATGATAGAAAAATCACTAGTGGTGGTGCATTTTATATGGGTTCCAGGTTAGTGTCTTGGTTCAGAAAGAAACAAAGTTCAATTGCTTTATCTACAACTGAAGCGGAATCTGTAGCTGCTGCATTTTGCTACACACAACTACTTTGGATGATGCAAATTTTGCAAGACATTAAGATAAAATGTACTCCACCTATCTCCATTCTATGTGATAATACAAGTGCCATCAGTATTTCAAAGAATCTAGTCATGCACTGCAAGACCAAGGACATACCCATCAAGTACCATTTTCTACGAGAACAAGTGCTCGAACAAAAGGTCAAATTGGAGTATGTTCCATCCAAAGAATAGGTTGTTGATATACACTAAACCACTGCCTAGAGAAACATTTGAATATCTCATAAAAAAGCTGGTAGTGCTGCATCATCATGTTGTTAAATCTAGTTTTTCAGAAGAAGGTTATTATACGCGTGTTTCATGAATTATAGTTGTGTATACATGCAGGTTTCAGTGGTTGAAGAAGCGTATGTGTTTTTATAACAAGAAAAATAGTGGTTCAAACTCTAATATGGGTGCTCTGTCTAATGTTGATGATTACAATCTAACGATATGATTTGTTCATTAATTTTTATCTGACTGACAATGATGCCTTGATTAATGACTTGTTAACGATGCACAAGTAGCACAGGTTCAGAGGGAGCATTAGCCTTCACTCGCATTCTGCACTGTTGGCATTATGGTTGCTGAGTCTAGCTATGGCTTCAGATATTTATACCATTTGTTTCTTAAATCATGTAAAATTCTAGGGTGTGATATGACTTTTCATACATTTGAATGAGTCCTATTGGACAAATGATGTAATTTGTATCTTCACTTTGCATGGGATGGATGATGTAATATTTATTGTATTTTTGTCATGTATAAACAATTGGCATATCCCCACTTGGTTGGGTGGATGAGTCAAATTTGGTGTATCCCGTCTTGGTTGGGAGATTGATGTATGTATGAGTCATTGGTGATAGGAAGGTTATACTCACTTAGTTGATTTATAGAGTCATGTTATTCTTTTGAAAAATATTTTTTTGCAGACTCTGCATATGCTCAGGCGGAGCATGGACCTCTTGTGGATGGTTTAGTGCATCTCAACATCTACAAAGGGGGAGCTTAATCAGAGAATTCAGCAGGTACTCAGGGGGAGCATGGTCAACATAATGTATATCAAAAGGGGAGAATATCTTAGTCTGCCCTTTGCCCTTGATGTCAAAGGGGGAGATTGTCTTGGTGTTGTTGTTGCACCTTGTTGTTGTTATTGTCATCAAGTCCAAAGTGAGAGATTGTTGGCATTATGATATAGGTGTTTTCCTTGATGGTAACTCACACAGATGATAGTTCACAGTGCAACAGGTTAACAACAAAGGATGACAGATCAGACTCCAGAGATTGAAGAAATAAAGGTATACTGTGGTTCACTTTGTCAAAGTAGCATATACACGTGAGAACACAGATCAAAAAGAGTGTATACGTATACACGCACTTTCACTGAAGGAAAAGCACGTATGGGATGGAAAATCAAGGTTTTGGTCTAAGGTATTTGGCCCATGGTATTGACCCTAGGTATTTGGTCCAAGGTATTGGTCCTAAGTGGTTTTGGTCCAAGGTATTGACAAAGGGCCTAAAACTATATAAAGAGGAGAAGATCATGAGGCCATGTGGGCAAGCAATAAGATTCTAAGGAATACTTCTATCTGAAGTATATTTTATGTTACAGGTTTATGTTTGGGACTAGATCTGAAATATTCATGTGCACCTTGAGTTCAATATTGGATTAAAATCATGAGACCTGAAATGACTTATTCTTGAATTATTTGATATTGGTTGAGACTAGATTTCATTTTTTGTGCCTATTTTATTCGTTATCTATCATGATCAGGGTTTTTCTGAAGTCTGGAATTGCAAGAAAGTTCAAAGTCAATATTTGCAGATCTGTACGCAGGTTCGTCTCAGCTAAAGAGCATATACACGTAGGTTATGTTCTTTTAAGTAGCATATACAACATAAAATATTATTTTTCAGATCTGACTGATCTATCTGATCAAATTCTGTTGTTTTACTGTTGTCTGCCAATTAAGTCTTCTTAGATCTGAATGTAAAACTGAATGCATAAGGAGGCTAGCATTTGATTGATTGATTGTATAGGTGAGAAGAAGTGATCTCTATCCCTGCCTGTGTAAATCTCTGTAAGTTGACAGTATATATTCAATATATTGCTGGTTGGTACAGACTTGATCCAAAAGTTTATGTTTGCAGTAGTTTTGAAGGTATAGGCAGGTTTGATTAATGGAAGTAGCATATATACACAATTTGGGTTCAGCCAAGTAGCGTATACACTCTAATGAATGATTTTTGAGGTTACAACTGGTTTTGAATGATGATGCAAGGTTCTGGGTTTAGCACAGTGTTCTGGTGTCAGTGATCTAATTGTTCAGATTAACTGAATGTTGGTTGATGCAGTTTAAGTTTAAAAAGTTTTTGATGGGTCCAGTTTAACAATTTGATGAAACGTGGCCTTTAAATTGTGGTGTTGTGATCTAGGAGTATCTGGTCTGAAAATTCATGAAACGTGGTCCGTGGTAGCTAATTTGTTCATGGAGGATTTTGAATCGAAGGCCTTAGCTTCTTCTTGCCTTTTGCCTAAGATGTGGAAGAGGTTTATGGATGACACTTGTGTCATCTGGTCCCATGGTAAGGAAGAGTTGGAATTGTTTTTCCTCTATCTTAACAATCAATCTAGTTTCATAAAGTTCACCATGGAATTTGAAAGTAATGGTAGTCTTCCCTTCCTTAACGTCCTCTTCTCAGGGAATAATGATGGTTATTTTTATCATCAGGTATTTTGTAAGAAAACTCATACGGAACAATCTCTTCATGATGATTCTCATCAATTCCCAGCTCAAAAGCTTGGTATTCTCAACACCTCAGTGATTAGAGCTTTAAGATTTTTTGATGACAACCACCTCAATGAAGAGAAAGCACATATCCTAAGTGTTTTCTTTAATAATGTGTATAGTAGACACCAATGTACTAAGGCTTTCCTCAAAGATGAAAATGCTTCTAGGGCTAAGAAAGATACCAAGGATCGATTTTTTGGTGTTCATAGTCCGTTTATCCAAGGGACCACGCACAAGATTGCGAAGATCCTAAGGAAGCATAAGGTGGATTCAATATTTGGGCCTTTAAAGACCATCTGGAGCTCCCTTAGATCTATACACAGTGTACCCCAAGAATATGAAGGGTCTTTACGTTATCCCATGCTCTTGTGGGACTCCCTACATTGGTGATATTGGTCCCTCGATTAATCAAAGGATTCATGAGCATGTCGCTGACATCAAGCATGGAAGGACCCACTCCTCTACTTTGGAAGAGCATGCAGATAAATTTAAGCATCACATCTACATTGAGGAGGCCCAAGTTGTTGCTAGGGTTAGTCATTCCCATCATCGTAAATTTAGGGAGGCTCTAAAAATTGAAAAAAGGCCCAATAATTTGAATAGACACGATGGCTAAATTATTCGTAGAAGTTGCGTCCATGTCTTGTCCTTCTAGTTTTTAGGTTTTGTTTTGGGTTTATTTTGTTTGTTTATTTATCTGTGTAGGTATTGATCTCCTTTTTATAGTACTTATTGTTGGTTTATTCTTCATTAGAGTTTACATTCTTGATCCTTCGTGTTTTCTTAAGTATTTTATCATGCTATTCATTCTTAACTACTTTTAGTATTTTTGTTATTTGTTTAATGGACCTCAACCTTGTATTTTATTGTTGAGTTTTACTATATATATAGATATATATGTGTGTGTGTGTGTGTGTGTGTGTGTGTGTGTGTGTGTGTGTGTGTGTTGATACTTTCCTTTATCAGATGTAATGACATTTATCTCGGAAGCGGAAGCCACAGGAGGATGTGATTAACGGTTTTGAGCAAATGCGGGTGGAGAAATACTAGATGGTTTAATTTCCATCTGTAAGCTAGTAGAACCAATAATTCCGTTACCAGCATGAGATTCTTTACCAGGCAGAGGAGGAAAAATATTTGAATGTATTGGAGCGTTCGGTATCTTATCATAGAGCATGTCGGATTAGGTATAAACCATATCCAAATATTGTGCACAAATAATTACTTTCTCTTGATTCATGACTCCACCTTTAGCCACATATTTTGTTATGGATGCCAACAGAGATTTGGTAAACCTTTCCACCATCAATTGATCAGGAACACAAGTTTTGACAAAATTGCAATGACGCCTCTTCTCATGAATGTGATCTGAAATGTGACTGGAGTTAAATTGTTAGAAGTGTTTATCAGTTCCATTCTAGTTTCATATCTGATGGGAAACTGGAAGTGTGTGAAGAAGGTTATGGCTAAGGAGATGAAATCATGGAATGAAGCTCTAGTTAACTCAATATACCATTTAGTGAAGGTACCCATAAGTGTTCTTTGAAAAGATGAAGTTGAATAGAATCATCATTAAGGGAGTTTGATGAATACCATAGATGATATGTCATGGCATGTGTCAATGGGTATTCTCCTGGATTCCCATTGAATTTAGGGATATCTCAAGGAAATTTGCTAGGAATAATCAGACACCAAGGCAAATGAGCGATGGGGTTGTTGGTGAGTTGAGCCAAATTTAGCAACTCGAGAGTGTCCAAAAAATGCAACTGCTAATTAAAGTCTAGTGGGAGATGACTTGGATATGAACGAATAGCCTGGGCAAGACGAATTTTCTTTCTTGGATAAGGAGGGTTCTGGTAATAAGGAACCTAGGTACTAGAATAAGGAGGATTTTGATAACCAGAATACAAATGACCTTCTTGACCATCCCTAAGGTAACTATGAATTTGTTGGACTTGAAAAGGCACCTAAGGAATACTTTGATAAGGTCTATATTATTTCTTGATGGGATTTTGCATTGTCCCATGATAAAGAGTGTTCGATTGAGGTTGTGTCATGCCATACATAGTATGTCGTACTAAAATTCAAGGAATACCTTATGCAAGTGATTGAGATTGCAAAGGAACTTGTAAAGGTTGAGTAAGTGGAACCTGAGAGGTGCCATATACTAAAGGAATGGGTTGAGATGCGATCATTTGAGTCACATGAATTGGAGCTTGTTTAGGTACATATTTAGGAATAGGAACTTGAGATGAATATGGCACAGGTTGGGAAACCAACAATGAACTGAACATTGAACCAGGTTGAATGGGAAAAGTAGGATTCCAAACACCAGCAGCCATCCCATGATAAGGAGGACTATACCAAAGCTGGTTACCAATTTGAGGGATACCAACAACAGGTTGCTCCCCTGCCAAAGGGGGAGGGCATGATAGAGGAAACTTCCCCCCATGTGGAGCTTACCCATCTTAACGGTAGTTAGGTTGTTGAAGAGGACCTTGCCTACTAGCATAAGTGCCATCCTATTGTTCAATTGTGGGTGTAGTAGGAGGAGAAGGAGTAGGTTGAGCAACAATCATAAGAGCAGCGCTAGATGGAATTCCCATAAGGATGAGGGCCAAAAGTATTTCCCAAAGTTCCTAATCTAGTGTTCTGCGTGTTCTTATGCTTCTGAAGATGATGAGGAATAGCCTCTGTTGGAAGAGGAGTCTTATTTTTCATTCTACATCAATGATAAGGCGAGGGATCTTGTTTTTCCACGTTGGATGGTAAATTTTATTAACAGATAAAGAGGGTCATCTAGGAATAAAGGATTCCCAAGCAACTATGAACTACAATATACATCTTGGTGAACCAAGGATTTAATGTACAACAACCAATCTCCCCAAATGTTGTGGTCCGTGTATCACGGTTTACAAGGAAGCTAACTCGGCTACCTATGGATGGATAGAAACCTAGTGGGGACTCCCAAAATATACTCAACGGTACGTGGGAGTGCAATCTGTAGTAGTGTTGTCTAATATGTAACCGTTCAATGAGAGTGTTAGCATATACTTTACATGCGTGGAGTGCCATCAATATACCCAAAGTTATGTGGAGAACGATACTATACACTCACTTATGTGGAATGAGATTTTACTCCGGACATACAACACTAGAAAATGGTGATAACTCCTACGTTTAACAATGGTAGAACATTTCTCTAGCCTAAACCTCTATGTGTTTGCGTTAATGTTATAAATGCTCCTTATGTTGATTCAATAAATTTTAATTTTGTCTTGAATTAAGTTTCGGTTTTATGGATTACCACAAATTCACTTGAATTTCATAAAATGCAAATCTAGCATGAGGAAATGGAATATTTCTCTTTAATGAAAATTTAGCTAAGGAAGGGAAGAGACAAACAATATGCAACACAGAAAATGCAACAAACAAGATGCACAATGTAATTCCATCTTCATGCAACTGTTCCTAAATGAATGTAGATGCAAAAGCCCTAAATTCCAATGCAATATTTTATCTTTTCACCACAATTAATTTTATAAAATGAGGAAAACTAAAATGTAAAGTCCAATAACTAATTCAAATGCACATTTCAGAATGAGGACTAGAACAACAATTCATCTAAGCAATGAATGACCAAATGAAACAAGTTTGCAAGTGACCTAATGATAAAAACAAAGAAAATACAAAACCAATTCTTACGAGAGGGAATCACACATAAATGCATACAAAATGGAGGAATCAAACAGACCACAAGACACTCAAGACTCAAGTAAGGTCAACTATAAGTAGGCTGATCAAAGAAACATTGAGCAAACAAGGAAAATTTTGTACAAAAAAAGAGATCAACACAGGTGTAGAATAGGCACCAGTTCATTGCAATTCAGGCACAAACGGGGCCAAGGTGGGGTACAATGCTCTATCAGTAGACCAAAGGGTGCATTGGTCCAACAGAAGAGGATTTTGACACAAAAGTTACAAATAAGACTCAGTGAAGTCACTTCCTGGGTCTATTCTTAGCTGATTAAGGAAACAAAGGTCTATGAAAGGGGTGAAGAAAACATAATGGAAGAAAAACAACTAAGGGAATAAATTGCTTCCTAGTATGGTTGCCAATTTGTTATATGAGATTTATGATTGCAAACAAAAGTATCTCCCCTATATTTGGTGGCTAACCTAGAACAAGAGAGAGACAAGGAACACAATACTTTCCTTATAGTAAATAGATGATTGAATGAAACCTACCTAGAATCTGTCATGGGCTTTTGTCCTTCTATAGCTTAGATGCTCTAATTCCAGCTCTCATTGCCAAAATTAGACCCTGCACAATCAAATAATACAACTCAAGAGACTATGAGATCTATGCAGTATCATCTAAATACTTTATTTAATAGATCAAGTTGGTATTGAAATATATGAAATAACAACATCACATATAGGAAAATAGAGAATTATTTTCATTAATATAAATGGAAGGAGTTTACAACCATAAATAGGTGTTGATCTTCTAGAAGAGCTCCTCCAAGCTGACTTATAATTTCCTTGTCACAATTTTCACCTCTAATCACCCTCAATGCATGAAATGAAACCTCTCACAACAGCAACATAAGTGTAGAATAACTCTCCAAAATCCAACCCCCTGCATATGGAAGGCTGTAAATATATAGAGGAGTGAGGTAAGTTGGAAGTTCTTATCCATTTCCCAATATTGGGATTGAGATCAACTCTTGATGGGAGGATGATATCTAAAGATAAGGGATGGAAAATCCAAAGTAATATAGGATAGGATTCGAAATTTTTATCTGAGGTAAATGGTTACAACATATCCTGAAAGCTTCTGGAAATGGAGGCTTTAGGATTCTCTCTCTTTTTCTTGAATTTATAAAACCAGCATAGGTGCAAAGGGGAGCAACCTGTAGGTGATCAATGCAGGCCACAATGGAGCAACCTATAAGTGAACACAATCTAGCAAGAGGCTAGGGAGTGTTGGTCCTAAAACTGGCCCACATGATGCAGTTTATAGCAGAAACTCTAGGGAATGAGAGAGTCAGACATAGGGATTTTTGCAATGATGATGTAAAGGGGCGAATATGATGTTGATTGATTCCATTAGGAGGCCTATTGATTGGATGTGACAAACTGGCATATAACAAATGCCTATAGGTAGTCATAGTTATACTATAACAACAACTCTAACATCACTAAAACATACCAAATTTTGATCGGAGGAAAACTAGTACAAAACTTCCACCTCTGATATGTGCTCTTGTGCTACATGGGCCACCTTTAAGATCCTTCAAAGAGATCATGCAAACTAGATCATTTGATGCATTTTAGAGTTAGTGTTAGGGTACTTTGGCGTAGGGAAGATAAGAAAAGTAATTCGAAGGTATTTATACCAGCCAAAGCTTTGACTAGATGTCCATAGGTATATTATATTTCACACTTCCTATGCCATTTCTAAACTATCCATTAATAAGGAGGGGTTTTAAACTCCTCTACCTACCTCATACAATATATTAAAGATAATATCCATGAATTTCATGATAGGATTTCCATCCACCAAGCCTGGTAACAATTGTGTGTTCATCTCCTGGATGCGGGTGACAATTGAGGACAGTGAGGTGGCCACCAACTGGGTTGGTGTGTGGCGAGACCACATGGCCTCCTGTGAGGAGGCACAATGGTCCAAAAATGACATTTACCATTGCCATAAATGTACCTTAACTGAGTGCTGCCACCATTCTGATAACCGCCATCAACCTCGGCTCAAGGCAAACATGAACTCTCCGGATAATATCACCTCTGCTCCTACCTATCCACCCCTGCAACCTCAATCCCTGCAATGCCTATACCCACATGCAGTGATAGCAGCCAGCTCTCACACAACCACTGGTAGATCTTGCAATCTCCTTTGCTGTCTTGAGTTTGGCTCAGACATCCACTTCACCCACAGCCTGGATTGTCAATTTATCATCTCTTCGGCCCTGGTTGCTCATCCCTCTGCTGAATTGTCTGCTAACTCCACTATGATGTTGCATCCCATCGTGCCAAATTTTGGATGAAATTCGCATGCACTTGTAGGCAACATGGAGCGACACAGGATGTGCAGCTGTAGAGGTGGGAACCGAGGGAGCCTGAGTCGCCCCCAACGCTCTCCTACTTCAGAAACCACTTCCTCTTTTTCTGAGCAAAACCCAAGTTGTTACCCAAATACGCACAGTGGAAGAGGTCGCCTCCACTCAGTGGCCTCTGCCTCACCTCCCAGCTGCTTCCCCTGCACTTTTGGCCCATCTCCCAGAGGCACTTCGCCCACTCCTCAACTGAATTCATAGAATGCTCAATTCACCTTCCGCTTCGCCCTAAACAAGCCCCTCATCACGACCACCATAACCATATATTTTCATGACGAAGAGCGGAGCTCTGAGGCACAAGACAACGAGGTTGGTGGACGAATCAGGCCAGCTAAGGAGCAAGGAATGATGGGAGGTGGTTGAACCAGAGCAATTGGGATATTGAACATTGCTGGTGGTGGGCGCACCACAACAAGGAGCAGCCACACCAAAGCCAAAGCATAACTGGCTCAAACAAGCATTCAGGGCTCAGAGGAGCGAAGCCAAGAGTAGTAGACTAGACATGCAAGGAAGGAAGTGAATGAGGCTTTGCAATCTAACTCGGTAATGGATGAATTTTGTTGTCTCGTCGAGGAAGAACACCCGGAGTTGTACACTGGTGACATGGAGACTTCGCCACTGGCAAGTGGTGACATGGACGAGTATAGATGCTTCATCATGGAGGAGCACCCTCCGTCGCCGGCACGTCCCTAGCCTGCCACCTTGATGTCGTGTGTCGGCCTCTTTGTCTACCACCTCGTTGTCACTCAGCATGCCATGCACCTGCCTCATAGTCTGCCACTTAGCATGCAATGTGTCTCAGGGTCATTAGGACTTTGTTTTTTAGCTTTTTGTTTTCCATCGGATTTTGGGCAAAAAAATATAAAAATTTCGGCTCTTCAGTTGGTTTTTCTTTTTTTGGTCTCCTTAGATACAATGATACAAAATAGGATGCTTTGTTGGTTTCCCCTGCGTGGGCAGCAAGATAATTTTTTGAACTTCTTTGGTTATGAACTAGTTTCCCTTCTAGGTAGTTCAAATCTAGACTTTTGTTGGTTGATGCCTTTCCTCTGGCATGGTTAAGTATAGGCTTCAGCCTTAGTGTATGATATCTTTTTTTTTCATTAATAGAATTAGTGTAACATAGAAAAAAAAGAAATTGTGTGTTCATCATTTTCAATTAGTTCTCTAAGATGGCGATTTTGGTACCATCAAAGAAGTGTATCAAAAATCAAGCCATTACTAAACTCTTATTTGAAAATTCTTGGATTCATTTTTGGATGCCTCAAACCATTATTCTACATAGTGACAATAGTTTCCTCAGTACCTTTTTGTCCATCACAACTTCTTATGGATACCAAGTTAACCAAATCAACCACCTCTCATTCTGAAACAAATGGAAAAACATAAGTGGTCAACAAGATCATTGGGAATATCTTGTGCATGTACAACTCCAAGAATCTACTTGCATGGGATTAAATCCTTCCATATGTTTAGAATAGCTATAATATAACCCTCGATATGTCTATGGGTAACATCCATTTCTATGCGTACATGGGGTTCCAACCATTGGCCAAAATTTGATGTAGTTACATACATTACATATTCACCAACAACATCCTCTGAGGCCCATGTCAAGGAAGATATAAAAACTAAATTTATTGAATCGATCCAACGTCTCCAATAATGGGTTCATTAGGTCCTATAGAAAGTCAATTCCATGTACAAACAATGACATGACTATCATAAGGTTCCATAAGAGTTTCAGGTTGGTGATAAGGAGTGGTTGTAGTTATAGAAAGCACACCTCACAAGCCTCCTGAGGAACTTCAAATCCATCCAATAAGAACTTTACACAGTCATAAAGGATGTGGTTAAATTTCTTTTTGAATTGAGTGTTTCCCCTTTCCTTCGCTTGCACCCAATATTCGTTGAGCTTCTTTGACTATAGTTTCCACCTTTATTGAACACCTTCGAGATAGACAAGAAATTGTCCCCCATAGAGATCAATTTTTACTACGTATATTCTACGACTAGTAATATCATGGAAAAAAAAAGATAAAGGATACCCTCTAATAGCACATACATGTCTACTAGGTTCTCAAAGCAAGGCAAGTTCTTCACTAAAGTAAGTGGCCCTTGAGAAGCCAAATTCAACAGAAGTTTCTGGACCTAATATGAGAACTTGATGCAATGGATACCATTAATTCCTAGGGAGGGAGGACTCATTTAGGTAAATATATTTGACTACCCACCTCTTCCATTGAGTCAAGACTTGTTTTATCTCCCGAGTAGTATTTCTATGATCTTTTGGGGCCCAAATTTCTAGGGTTTTTTAAGGCACCAAATTGATATATTTTTTTAAAATTCATGGGGCTAAGTGATGTTGTGGAATGTTCAATCCTTGTTTTAAAGTTGTAGTTCTTATGGGGTTCTTCCAATGAGTTATTGTTCCCTAGATAGATATTGTATGCAAATGTGGCACCCCTAGAAACTTGGTGAACAAACTAACCTCCTTCAAGCGTGGAAAACTTTTGGTAGTTCATCCTCCATGTTTAGGGTTTTGGATCCCTATAATTCCTTCATTTTGTTAAAAATACATTCTTTTGACGTCTTGTAACTTGCAGTTTCCATAACTTTCCCTTTATAGATAACTATGATTAGTGTAGCCAATTTATGTTCTACATTATTCTACTAATTCATTTAATAACAATCAAGTTTTCACCATATTATTGTTCTTTCTTTTATATTTCTTTATGTGCATGTTTCATTTTCATTCCTTCCTTTAATTACATTCCTTTAATTTTCGTGAAGCCTAAATTGCTTGATTGTGTTGGAAACAACTTAACCTAGCTCAAAGATAATTTTAACTTGATAATTTTCATTCAAACCAAAAACTAAAAATGCTTAATAGAATTACTTTTTTTAACATTAAAATAATAAAATCCAATAATGTAAATTAGTTTGAAATAAAGTAGCTAATAAAGAACTCCTTATGATATAAATGGTTCAAACCTCAGGTTATGTTGTGTATAAGGGAATGTGGATACACTCCTTATGATATAAATGGTTAAAACCTCATGTTATGTTGTGTATAAGAGAGCGTGGATACACCTAACCTCATATAATGAGAGTATAAACCCACCTTACTTAATATCAAATTATTTTTTAAATAATTCATATTTTTTAAATAACCAAGTAAAATTTACGAGGTAATAATGTTATAACTAATTGTAATTTGTAGTGAAAACCTATTAGAAAATGTTTTGTTTTCGATATATTAGTTTTAATTTTTAAATTTCATTTTATTATATTTTTTTATTCAATTTAATTGTATTTGTGAATCACCACCGACTAACTAAGTTCTTTAATATATTTTAAAAAATGTTTTAATAAAAATGGTAATACTATACAGAAGAACAAAAAAAATAAAAAATTAATTATACTATATATATGTTGATTTAATATTACAATATTAATATATAATTTTAGGTTCATAATTTTGAATTAAATTTAATACTATTATTTATATTTTTACTTTCTTTATTTTGTTTTTATTTCAATATTAATTATTATATTAAGTAATATTACAATCATTCATATTATATTTAAATTATAATTAATAGCGAAATTTTGGATCATTTGTCCTACCTCCACCAACTTAATCTCTTAAAAATAAATCACGATTAATATAAATTGCCATACAACTTTTGACTCCAAAAATAAACTTGAAAAAGTAAGAAAACTTAAACATTAAATATTAAATGATAATAAATTTAATTCGACCTCATGAAATGAAATAGAAATAGATAGGAATTTATTTATTTTGAAGACAAACATAATTTTTTATTATCAAAGTTAAGAGAATAAAATAACACGCAGATTCATTCAACTCAATTTAAAATAATAATAATCTTTTAACCCCATTCCATTTCGATATAAATGAAAAATATTTTGAACCATATGATATAACATGACCCTTCCTCCTGGAGTATCTCCAGCAATGATAGATCTCACCACGCATCCAGAAAATTGTATTATCTCGACATTGTTCCTGTAGTATAAGCTCCAAAGACAACTGATCTCCCCGCGCATTAATCAAAATCTAAAAATTTAAACATCTATAAACCGTATATCAAACTGCACTCTGATTTTCGTGTGCCATCTCCTCCCACAACTTTCTTATTCATTTTCCACTTAGATTTGTGACAAAACCTTTACTTTATGGCAAAGACCTAATGCCATAGTAGAGACAAAGTTATTTGGGATGGTTAGTTTAATTGGTTAAATTATTTTTTATTGACATATTATAGATTTAATTTACTAGAAATCCTATACTAGATTAGATTTAATATACTATACACCCTAGATTTAATATAGTAGACACCCTGTACTTTAGGGACGATGTTTTTTCAGTTAAACTACACCAAGTGATCCTTTCATATAAATTTGTTTATACAAATATTTGGTAGACAATAACCCAATAAATGAACCACAGACCAAAAAAAATATTAGAATAAAAAGGATAAAAAGCCTAGAGACCTAATTTTATGGACCAGATTGCTTAAGTGGAGAAGAGCTCGAATGGAAATAGCAGGAATCTTCTGTCTACAATAACCGAAGCTGTGGCAATGGCAGAAAAGAAAGAAAAGGGATATAAAATAGTGCGATCTTCCGTAAGTTTAAAAATGGATAGCTATCTTACAACTTTTCACCAATTTTTACAATCGCGAAATATAATCTTAACAATTTTGCAAATGTTTTATCTATATCTAACGGGCAAATTGACCAGTGATGAGCACCAATCAAATTCCATCCCTGGCTGTACCGACTCCATGAAACGATTATATGGAGTACTTAAAATGTATAGACTCCCACAAACATTTATTTATTAGCTCTGGCTAATCATATTCTAATATTAAAGAAAAATAAAATAATAAAATCCATAGTATATA
>APFE031648751.1:4753-24717 GCA_000404065.3 Pinus taeda | reverse complement strand
AATATCCAATGACCCAATTTTACTAGACAAGGTAAAGCTAAAATGACAACAGCCAGGTAAAATTCTTTCAACTTGTTGTCAGGATGAACCACACTAATTGGTTTGAACGAGTGAAACAAAAAATAATCTTTATGTGATGTCACCCAATCTTCCAAAACATATAATAAAAATAAAAATAAAAAATTATAAATATTTTATTGATATTATTATGCAGAAAAGTCCCTTATCAAATTTAGTAAGAAGGCTATATGTCTGTGTGTCATTAATTCAACATCTATCCATTCTAAACTTAAACAATTTACACTTCAAAAAATCTATAATAATTTACTAGTTAAATAAATAAAAGTAATAATATTATCAAATTACACAAACACCTATATAAATTGATTTAAAATAATAAAAATATTTGTATTTCCAAATTTATTTTTTAAAAGATGTTTGATAAACCTGTAGTTAACATGAACTTGAAGTATTTTACCATTTCTATTTTCAACCACCGAAAGCGTTACCATAGTAACAATCACCGAATTTCTATTTTCGATGTTCACCGAAAGCATTTCTATTTTCGATAACCGAAAGCATTCGTAGAGTAACAATTTTAAGAAAACAATAAATCACTCCACTACAACGGAATGGATGGAATTGTCCACTACTCAGCAGATTATCTTATTATTTATTTCGGGGTTTTTTTGTTTTCGATGTCCAGCCATCCTAGCGAATCATCATTATGCTTGATAATGCGCTCTATATTTTAGACTTATATATATATATATGCTCACGCTCACCTAAAAATGAAGGGGGGGTGCACTACTCAGCAGATTATCTTATTATTTATTTCGGGGTTTTTTTGTTTTCGATGTCCAGCCATCCTAGCGAATCATCATTATGCTTGATAATGCGCTCTATATTTTAGACTTATATATATATATATGCTCACGCTCACCTAAAAATGAAGGGGGGATATTCGATATTGATGACGACATTTGGTTTCATGTTTTTCCGGTTGTTTTTTCGATTACGGATATAAGAAATATTTCTTTCAATGGGTAGTCGAGGAAAATATATATATTTTCGAAAGGACTGTCGTGGATGCTTGCCTGGAATTGGTCCCGGTTACAAACAGATTTGCAAATCAAGATGAACTTGAAAAATTAAAAGAGTGGGGATATATGTATTTGGAGTATTTTATGGGAGGAGTTGAAAGTTAAAAGTGGTTGGAATTTGGGTAAAATTAATCTATTTTTTTATAGAGGTAGTGTTTAAAGTATATTTTTGATAGTGGAAATAGATTCAGCACTATCAAAAATTGTGAGAGCACCTAAAATTATGAAGTTTAACAGTTTTTATTTGGATTTACAAAAATACCGGTCAAATTTCTTTAAAATATAATCTAAATTTTCATAATTTTCAGATCAAAAAACATAATATTTTTTTTTTCAGAAAGAAAAAGCATGATGTATTATATAAGATATATAATGGATAGATACGTTTTATAGATCTTCATAGAGGCTATTTTAGCTGACTTTGGATTTTCAGAATTTGACCAACCCATTGAGCTGACACAAGTTGCTGTCAAAAAAAGCATGATAACCAGATACATTGCTAAAATAGAAGCATAAAGATCTCTCCAAAGAGAGAAACAATATTCCGAAACTTGTTCAAAGAGATTCCAAAATTGCTTCAGGCATATTCAGAGCTGTATAGAAGAAAAAACCAAAAAAACTAAAGCGAGATGCAAAACTAAAAACAAAAGGATTTGAAATTAAAAACCTGGCAAGGAAAAGCCCTAGATAGAGAAAATTTCCTCGCCAGATTTTACCTTCATGTACCATATACCTTGCTCCAACAGGAGACCTTCCTTTGATAAAGTATCTGGTTGTTGATTCTGTGATCTACATATGTGCTGGATGGAGCATCCATCCAATTTCTTCCAAAGAAACCTGATTCTGTCCATCCAACCTGTAAGGAGAGTGTTGTTGATGTGGCTCTTTCTTGCTAGAAAATCAACCATGACTTTTGAATCTCCATAAATTGACACCAACTGAATGTTAAAGAAACAACAAAAGGATAAAAGGCTCGCAAGGGCCATCACCTCTGCTTTACTATTCAAGCCCTTTCCTCCATTCCAGGCAATGAGAAATTGATCATTTTCATTTATGATAATGTGAATGCCACAACCACATGTGCCATTCTGAGGAGTGCCATCAAAGTATGCTCTTGGAAGCATTTTGTGATTTTGTACTTGCTCCTTCTGATTACACTTTTTTTGCTTTTTTGGTTTCTGTGTTAAAGAGTCATAAAGAGCAATGATGCTTTGAAGAGTTCCCATAAAAGGTTCTTTATTGTCATTAAAGATAGCTTTGTTTCTCCATTTCCAAATACACCATAGAGCAATGATAATAAGAGACCTCTACGATTCCTCTTACCCATTCCACCATAGGAAAGCTTCTTTAGTAGATACATGAGAGGTGTGAGGAAATTTATATAACTTTGCCAGATATTTCCTTATTTGTTGAGTTATACGGCTATTTAAGAACATGTGGTGATTGCTTTCCTCATCTGACTTGCATATAAAACAGAGGCCCAGGCCATGCCAACTCCTTTTTTCAGATTATCCCATGTTAAATTTTTCTTGTGGAATACAAGCCAGAAGAATAGAATCGCCTTGGAAGGACATCCCGATTTCCAAAAGGCTAGTGGGAAAATTGGCCTTGGTGGATCATTCTTTATCCCAATCAGATTCTGATATATATCCTTAACACGAATCTAGAAGGTTCCTTTAAAATCCTTCCAAATAAGGATATCTGTATCCCGCGTACGAAATATGCCACAGTTCCTCAGAGAAGTTCTGAGATTTCTCCATTACCGAGCTAAGAGATCCGACATCCCCATGTTGTCCGCCTCTTTCCAAAGAGGGAGAGGGCCTTGCCATTCAACTATCAGTTTGTCCCAAGTGAAAATTCCTTTTCTATGGAAAAAATTTAGGAGGGATTCAGGCGAGGTGATTTCCTCCTGTCCACCTAGGAATGGATCAGCTCTAATGAGAATCCGGCTACCAGATTGAAAGCTCCAAGATAAGTTTCTTAAAAAGTACTTTTCAACCTTACGAAAACTCAGCCATATTGCTGACCCATAACTGGATCCAATCCTCCCCAATCTATACCAGTAAGAGATATCTTTGCTTGCCATGTATTTCTTTTTTATTGTGTTGCTCCAGGGGCCTTCTCCATAAAACCCTCTCCACAATGATTTGCATAGTAGCACCTTTCCAAAATCTTGCAGGTCCAACAGGCCCCATCCTCCTAATTTCTTCGGCCATGAAATATCAGACAATTTAGATAAATGAAATTTCCTTTTTTTCTGATTGGCCGCCCCATATGAAGTTAGGAGTTAACTTGTTCATCTTCTTTAGAATGCTTGCAGGTAGAAAGAATAAATGGGCCCAAAAAATAGCTAGTTGTGTTAGGACTGACTGAGATAAAACAACTCTTCTAGCCATTGATAGGCATTTAAATCCCCATAACGATATCCTTTTGTAGTACCTATCTATTAGCCATTTCCAATCCAATTTTGAGTAACCTTTTGCTTTTAGCTGGAAGCCTAAATATTTTATTCCATGCCTTATGGAACGTTCCTCTATTCCAAAGAGAGAGGATAACCAATCTACTAAATCCATGCAGACATCATTATGGAGAAAGACTAACTTATGTTCATTAATTTGTATACTTGTGGCCTTTCGAAAACATCTTAAAATATCATATAACCATGTTCAGGTGAATCTACATAAAATTGCAAAAATGAGTATATCATCCACAAAAAGGTTGTGTGAAATGTAATTGCTTCTGCAGATCCTCAAAGGCTGGCACCTTTTTTCACTAACTACCCTGTTTATATAGAGACTAAGAGTATTCATGGCCAATATAAACTATAGAGGGAAAAGTGGGCATCCTTGACGCAATCCCCTTTTAGTTGGAAAATAAGAGGATGGTATCCCATTTATAATGACTGCATAGTTCACCCTCTCAACACATGCCATGATCCACTCTATTATTTTTGCATTGAGACCAACCTTTGCAAGTAAGCATTTGATGAAGCCCCAATCTAGGCAGTCGTATGCCTTTCGAAAATCAATTTTGAGGATAACTGCTTCACTTTTTTTAGACTGCATGGAAAATAAGATTTCTTGTGTGTTTGCAACCTCGTCCAAGATATTTATTCCTTTTAGAAATCCATGTTGATCCTTTTTTAGAAAATTTGATAAAGTCACCTTGATTCTTTCAGCAATAATTTTCGAGATGATTTTGAAAGAAATGTTACAGAGGGATATCGGCTTGAAATCTTGAAAAGATTCTGCTTCCCCTTTTTTTGGGATGAGGGAAATTAGAGTTGAGGAAATATTTTGGTGAATACTTTATGATATTCTGGCACCTTCTAGCACACTTAGCAAAACGTGTTTTATGAAATCAAAAAAGTGGATGAAGAACTCAATGGTCCAGCCATCTAGGCCTAGCGATTTATCCCTCTTGAAAGATCTCATTGTTTGTAGCAGTTCTTCCTCTGTGATTGGCTGAAAGAGGATCTCATTTTTTTCATCATCAAACATTTTTGGAAATAAGTCGATGCCCCATAAGATGTCCTAGATTCTGCAATCCTCTGATCTCTTATAATGATTTTGAAAGTATTTCACAGCCTCATCTGAAATGTCCTGTTGAGAGTATAGATAACTCCCTTTTCCATCATTGATCTTCCAAATTGAGTTTTTTTCATGCCTTGGGCTTGCAAACTTGTGGAAAAAAAATTTGTTCTTGTCCCCTTCCTCTAACCAGATATCCCTGCTCTTTAGTCTCCAAAAAGCTTCTTGCTGCTCTAATATTTTTAGTTTTTGTCTTTTAAGCTCACTCATGTGACATCTTGTATTGAAAGGAAGTGAATGTGTAGCCATTTCCACAAAACCGATGTTCAAATCCCTTTGAATCTCCGTAAGGTTTATTCTATTTTTAATCCTCTTTTTGATCTGCCATTCTTTGACAATCTTTTGCATATGACAAAGTTTTTCCCTAAAGGTCAAAAGCGGGGGTCTATTACTAGTTGCAACAAGTTCTTTCCAAGTTCCTTTCACAACATCATTGAAATCTGCTTCTTCTAGCCAAGACATATTAAATTTGAAAGAGTACCCCCTTCTGAATGCCTTTTCTCTCCAGCTTAATAGAATCGGCCTGTGGTCTAAGATAAACACATTTCCAATTGTTGAGAAGGGCATTCCCAGTTTATCTATTATGCTGACATGTAGAATGAACCTGTCAAATCTTTATGCTATATATGCCCCATCACTCCTTCCATTATCTCATGTCGGGAGCATTTTGGACAGTCTAATGTCAACAAGATTTTTGTGTAATAATTCAAATCTTATATGGTCTACTAGAGGGTATTTCTTCTTGCTGATTCCCCAAGATTCATCAGCATTTAAAGTAGCATTTAAATCTCCTGCAATCATTAGAAACTCGATTTCTAAGATTTCTGATGCAAAAAGTTTTTCCCAAAATGGTATTCTATTTTTGTAAGGAGCATAAATGTTTAGAGTGTTGATTGGGAATTCTTTCCCTCTAATTGAAGCCGATATAAGAATGCCCGCAAAACATCTGTACACCTTTTCTCTGACCCAATCTGGATTCCATAAGACCACCAGGGCCCCTGAAAGGCCATTTGCACTTAAAGCAGACATATGCTAAGAGGGAAACAATTTCCTGAAATAGGATATAGATACATGAGAATTATGCATGGTTTCTTGGATAAAAATTATTTTTTGCTGTTCTAAATAGAAAAAATTCTTTAATTCCAAAAAATTTCGGCTTGCCCCCAGATCCCTTACATTCAAGGATATAATGAAAGTCATTTAGTTGTCTTTTCGGCCCTGCTTGCTCTAAGAGGCCCTTCTTGTGACATATCAATTATGGGTACATCAATGAGGGAAAGGTTCTGGACTACTATGCCAGCTACATCTTCTCTTCCCCTGAAATGTCTACTTCCCCTATTGTTTTTCCTTCTCACTGTAATGTTTTTTGCATAATTTGGACTTATATGAGGAGAGTATGGTTTTCCAGGCTTATGAATGGTTAAGGGTTCAAATTCAATTGATTTTTTACATAAGAGATAGTCCAGATCACTGCCAATTGAATTTGATGGGGATGAAACAGGCGAATTTAGTGGAGTTGGCAAGACCATAGGTTCCTTTCCTTTTTTAGATAGGTATCTTTCCTTTCTTGGAGACAATGAGGAAGGAGGAATAAAGGTAATATGAGGGTCCAGGTTTGCAACTTTGGATGGCTGAGGAATCGGAGGGGGGAGGGGACTTCTTTATCAATAGCAGGTTCCAGGGGAGGCCTCGAAGGGAGATAGTCAGCCATTTTATTAGATGGGGTTTCCGACTTTTCTACAATTTCTGGGATGACGCTCTGACTTTGAGGGTGTGTAGACGGAGAAATTATACAAAGGTTTTCTTCTGGATTAATAGCTCCTTACAAATCACTATATTCTGATGAAGATAAGCTTATTGCAAGGGATGGAATCTCTTTCCTATGATTATTTAATCCAAACTAGGATTTTCCATGATGTAGATTATTCAAAAAAGCAGGTCGTTGAGGGAAATTTTTGATTAGGTGCCCCGTCCTATGGCATGCTGAGCATCTAAATGGGACTCCCTATAAGTCTAGTCTCTCGTTAATTTTTAAGTCTCTCCAAGATATCTCTATATTGTCAAGAAATCCTCCTCTGTAGGCTTTCTCTATGAGTACCCAGGCTACACAATTGTCTTTTTCCCCTAAACATCTCGGATCGACATAAACACAAATTCCTATTGCATTCCCTATTTCTATTAAGGTCTCCTTTGACCATAGCTCCAGTGGTAGACCAGGAAGTTTGACCCAAATTAAGTTATTAGAGAGGGTGTTCTTTAGCGGGTTGTAGCCAATATACCACTTATAAAGTGCTAGAAAACTCCTTCCCTATACCCACGGACGATTTTGGATAGCTTCCAGGTCGCTTGCACTCAAAAAATGGAAACAATACCATTCTTTCATCAATTTCGCTATAATGGGGGAATAGTCGATTAAAGGTTTCCATTTAAATTCTATCCACTTCCTCATCTTTGAGTCATCCATTTCTAGAAAGTGCCATCGGTCCACGAGGGCTAAATCCTGCAAACTTTCTATGTGATGAGACAGGTGGATACTATCCAGCTTGATCGCTACTGGAGGAGGGGCGGTTTTAACAGGTTTTGTATTCTTATTATAGCAGTTTGAGGCCTCGAAATCAGCATATATCTTTTACCGAAAGTCTTTTTGTTGAACAACCTTTTGTTTGCATTTTCTAAAATTTCCAGCCTTTGATAGGCCACTATTATCCACATCCTTAGAAGATAAGGATGGATGTACAACCACATCATCCAACGTGTCTTTCAAGTCGTTTGACAACATGGCATCATTATGACGGTTTTTGGCTTGAATGGTAGCTAGAATCATTGCCTCCATGACCGATGCATCTGACATGGGATCCATCATTTCAAAATCCCCTTCTGTCCTAAAGGTTGTACTAAGAGAGTCCTTATTAGGATATTCCATGTCGAGATATAAAACATGCAATGAATGTACACTTTACCCTTTCTAATTAAAATACCCAAAGAGTAAATGCCCAAACCAGAAAGCAAGGACTATGCTGACTAGATGACTAACAACAGGAAGTCTCAGGAATTAGAATTTTCGATTTCCCAGAAGATAATAAATTTCCGAAAGTCCAGTTGTCTTCTGAATTTAAGAAAAGGTGATGATTACATGATGTAGTAAGCAACGGAAAGGCTGGAAGATTTAAAAAACGGCGACTTCTATCAACCCAAGATGTCAGACATTAACCCAAAAGGTACCAATTCTTTCCTCCAAAATATTTGAGGCTGAAACTCTTTGCCGGAGACAGATTCAAGGAAGAAAGGAAAATAAACCGAAAAATTTTCTGGTTCTCGAACAGATGAAGCTTGGCCAAAATAACCAGGAGGCAGGAGAAAACAGGTTTATCCTTGATTTTTGAAAGTTTCAGAACGAAACCTCAGAGCATCCAGTGCAACAACAATATATCTCAAAAACACACCACCATGAACCAAATTTGCATATTCCAAAACAATTCTTTAATCTATCAATGGAGAACCACGACCAGACTAAATTTACAGACCTAAACATAAGGATTTGAGCATAAAACCAGGAAAATAACAAGCCTAGGGAAGGTAAATTCAGACTTCTAGCAAAAAACGGAATTCAAACAGAAAATTGAAACAGTAGTTCAGAGTTCATAACTCATATGAAGTCTAAAATTCCTTTTTTTCCCGTAAATTTACAGATTCCATACAGACACAAGTCTATCCTTTTATGATATATTATGGTAAAAAGGACTGACCTGTAAAGCAACGAGCTATTGTCCAAGTGAAGAGCACCACCAAACCGAGCAGGAAGCCTGAGACGAGCTATACTCCGCAAAAACATAAAGTTTCCACACTATCTAGCCATTTATAGTCGCTTAGAAAGAAAACTAAAGGCCTCGCCACCCAAAATATTGAATTTCTCCCAGAGCACTTTTCCAAAGGATGAGATAGGACAAAAACTAAGCAAGGGACATGCAACAAAACAGGTCAAAGATTCGAGGAGAAAACTACAGACTCAACACAAAGGAAAGTTGGCTAAGTAGGGAAGAGAAAAGATAAGTTGAGAGTTCGAGTTGACTGAAATTCACAACATCAGCGAAAAATGGCGAGAAAGGGAATGACCGAAACTAGCACACCCTGCATTTCCTTGGACAAAACACATTTTCTGAGAGGATAAAATGTCTAAGCCTACAAACCAAGCATTAACCATGTCTATGCACGTAGCCTTTCATCTTGAAGCTCCTCCATTTCTGAGAGGGTGACACGTCTGAGGCTAAAAAAACCAAAACTACAAACTCTTACTATGCACGTAGCCTTCATGCATTTGCCCTTTAATTGTTGTAGCTTTAGGTCTTTCTGCTATTAGACGGAGAAAAGCAAGCGCTTAGTTCTGATACGTCGGTCCACAGTGCTCTCCACTCGGCGCTCCCAGGTTTAACAGATTCATTGCCAACAAAAAAACATAATAGTTAAACTACAACATTATAAATGAATAAAAATTGAAATAACTTGACCCTTGAAATCAGTGTCTATGTGTATGTGTCTGGGAGTTGTTGTGGTTCCAAGAAAAATTAACACCTAAACAGAAGAGAAAAAGACAAAATGATAAGAATTGGTGAGTAGAGTATGCAAATTGTAAAAAGCAGAAACACCTTTAAAAAAAGTTAAAGCAATATTTTATTTTTACTTTTAAAGAAACTTTGCAAAAATAAAAGAAGATAGTATCAATTTTCAGATGTGTTTTTTTGAGTTTATATAATGTCTTTTTAGTATGCAAATATATGAAAATAAAATGTTTTTATTTTTTTTAAATATTTTTTTAGGTGAATATAGATACGTTTTTTCTTTAATGTCTATTCTAATGAAATCAACTAATGATATGAGTGTTCATTTTTTTTTTTTTATGGATATGTAAAATTATATTCATATTTTTATTTTTATTTTTAGTTTTTTTTTTAAATATATTCTTTGCCATTGATTTTGTTTTATTGAAAAACAAGATGCACTCTATAATCCAGTATGAAAAAATATTGTAAATATTGTACTATCTATATTATATAAATATATCAAAAATAATAATAATAAACCTAATCACATTTAAATTATATAAATAATTAATTTACTTAAATAGATGTAATGAACTAAAAATAAATTCTCAAAACATTATATATATATATATATTATAATATAATATATATATATATATAATAAATATATTCAAATTATTTCTAATCAATTAATAAGTATATAAGAATTGACATTTACATTAAATTATTTTTCCTAAGATATATATCATTAATGTTATATATATCACATTATATATTTAGATTAAAAACTTAAAAAAACAGTAATTATATGTAATAGGAGGATTTTAATAAAATAAAAAATAAGAATATATATATATATATATATATATATATAATATATATATATATAATATATATTATCTTAAAGAGATTTAATATTTCTAGGTGCTTGGTAGATCCAGAAATGATATGGAGTTAAGATAGATCTATTTTGGTAGTTATTAATATTTCTATAGGTATTGAACTTCATTTTGAGCAACGATTTTGAATCCATGGAGTCTTTATTCTTGCTATTTTTCATTCTTGTAGTAGAATCATATTATATTATTCATGGTTTCCACCCATTCTTTATATTATTTAGCTTCCTCATAATTTAAAAGCCCCACTACATTCATAAATTAAGTCATTAAAGCATAATCTTTATACCATACAAGAGGCTGAATTTTCCTGGTTGATCTCCATATTGTATCATTAGTTTTTGGAGTTGTTCCACTTCTCCTTGGTGCACTCTAGCCACTTGTATCTTCAATGCTACCTTGATCTTTAACATAAACCTATTAATCTCAATCTCTTTTGCATTTTTTCCTTCAACTAATTTCCATGCATTCTGCTCTCCTTCTTTTCAAACTTAATCAACAAATTCATGAAATATGGCATCTCTACTTGCAAAGGCTCTACCAATTACAAATCATACATTAGCATAATCTTTATACCTTACAAGAGTCTGAATTTTCCTTGTTGATCTGCATATTGTATCACTAGTTTTTGGAGTTGTTCCACTTCTTCTTGGTGCAATCTAGCCACTTGTATCTTCAATGCTACCTTGATCTTCAACATAAACCTATTAATCTCAATCTCTTTTGCAGTTTTTCCTTCAACTAATTTCCATGCATTATGCTCTCCTTCTTTTCAAACTTAATCAACAAGTTCATGAAATATGGCATCTCTACTTGCAAAGACTCTATCAATTACGGATCATACATTAGCATAATTTTTATACCTTACAAGAGTCTGAATTTTCCTTGTTGATCTCCATATTGTATCACTACCTTTTGGAGTTGTTCGACTTATCCTTGGCGCACTCTAGCCACTTGTATATTCAATGTTACCTTGATCTTCAACATAAACCTATTAATCTCATCATCTTTTGCATTTTTTCCTTAACTAATTTCCATGCATTCTGCTCTCTTTCTTTTCTAACTTAATCAACAAATTCATGAAATATGACATCTCTACTTGCAAAGACTCTGTCAATTATAAATCATACATTTTATAAACTTTGTGATCGATAAAATAATAAATAAAAATAAAACAAGAAAACGAATATTATTTTCAAAAATTTACAAACTTCGTCTAACAAATTTATGAAATCTAACCTCTCTACTTGCAAAGACTCTCTCAATTATATATCATACGTTTTATAAAGTTTGTAATCAATACACTAATAAATAATAAAAAATGAAACAAGAGAACATGAGTTATTTCCAAATAATTATATGGCATATAACTAGTTTATAGCGATAAAATGTTTTAGAACTTATGTTTCTAAAATATATATTAATGCTGATCGCTTCAACCCAAAACCCTCCTTTAACCATGTTTAGAATATATTCAATAAAATTTATGCCTTTCCCCGCCATTGCTCCATTTTGCTATTGAGTATGTGGTATCGTAAAATTTTGTTGAATCTTATTGTAAAAGCAATAGTTTATGCGTATTCTTCTCCTTGATCCAACTTGAGGATCTTCATGTACGTGATAGTAGGTTTTCTCATTATATTTTTATTTTATTGTAAAAGCAATAATTTATGTGAATTCTTTTCCTTGATCCAATTTGAGGATTTTCATGTACTTGATTGTAAGTTTTCTTGTTATATTTTTATATTTATTTTTTAAGAAATCAAGATACATTAAATTTAGTTTTTATTCATCAATAATAAAAAATATAAAATATATAAACTTATAAATAATATAATTTACATGGAATCACACACATTTATTTAGCCATAGTTTACAATGAACCACACACATTAATATCTATTAAAAATCTAATATTTCTTTTTACCACTTCTTTGATTTTATAAGAAAGTCTTACGTATATTTTTTTCTTAATTTCTTAATGCACATCCTTCACATCCAACATATTCATCGGTAAATTTTGGAAGACCTTTCATCTTACCTTTCTTTTGAAGTAACATAACATCGATATGAATGAGATGAATAATTGTTAAGTTAACTTCTTGTAGATTTTAATGCTCGACGATATGTCATAGTAACATTATGGTAACATTAAGCTTATTTTTGAAGCAACCTAACATCGATATGGTTGAGATGAGTAATTGTTAGGTTAATATGGTTGTAGATTTCAATGGTTGATGATATGTTATTGGTAGCATTAAGCTTAATATACAAACAATATGTGAAGCTTGAATTTTTTTTCTATGATTATATTTTGACTTAGAATACAAAGCTTTATGATAAATATAAAATTTAGTTTTAAAATATTTTTATTTTAAACTATTTTTATTTTTTATCTTAGTAAAAAAATTTGTATTAAAATATATAAAATTTTGTGTAAATATATGTCCTCAACTAATTTAAGACAAAACATTTAATTAATATTAAATTTTATGTAAATTTTACACAACAGAATTTTACGAAAAAAATTAAAGAAATCTACCCATATTATTTCTTAAAAAAATTTCACTATTTTCTAAAACAAAATTATGGTAATCATACTACCAGGCACAGAATAACTAGCTCAACCAACAATTTACCAATTGTATTATGGATACAACGCGGAATAAGCTTATATTCAACCACATTAATTATTATTATTATGTGTATTTTTTATTATTATTAATAAGCTATATAAATAATAGCAACCATATTATTTAAAATATATATTATTAAGATTATTATATAATATTATAGAAGTATATAAACTCATAATAATATCCCGCGCCTAATTAATTAATATTATTATTATTATTATTATTATTATTATTTTATTATTATTATTATTATTATTATTATTGATTATTATTATAATATAATATATTTAATTATTATTTATTATAATAATAATATTATTATATAATAATAATAATAATATTATATTATAAATAATAATAATAATCATTTTTTTGGTAAGGAAAGAGTGGATCCTTATATTCAATTAAAAAAAGAAATATTGTACAAAGGTGACTGTGGTTGTGGGGCCCGCCAATACGACAGGCCAACCCCAGAACAAGGTCACAAAATGACAAAGCATAATCAAGGATGCAGGCCCGCCAGAAAAACCTATAGTCGAACATTGACCATTGGATCATGAACTGATGATCCAGCAGATAAGAAAGATATCGGGTGGCCAATAAGCACACCTTTTAACAAAAGAATCAGACACAATAAACCCATTAGACCATAATATATAATCTTATCGGGTCCATTTTTGGCTTAACCTTCGATCACTTTAACCCTCTGAAATCCACCATCTGCGCGCAATCTTGGAGAGGTCTTGTGAATAGCTCAAAACTTAACCCGTGACGTGGACCCACCAACTTGCACGCAAAATCCTAGTCGCAGATTTATGCGCTTGATCCAACGGTTACAGATCATATCTCATGGCCTAAGAGTACTGATGGTTAGCGCACGATGAAGACGGTAATTCCACCCCACCCCTAGCCACGTGTTGCATGGTGAGTGGAATCGCTCCCAAATGAGAAAAACTGCTCCCTACTTGATGAGCTTGCAAAATACCAGAAACCACCACAATGGCCGTAAAGTTGTTCACTAGGATAAAAGTTGGGTTTTTGTGGTTGCCGAGAAAATCCGGGTTCTAGATCATGACCCACAAGGAGATGAATATCCCTGAGATGTCTAGATTGCCATTACCCGTGTTACTGAGGCCGCCATAGACTTGCCCCCTAAAAGGGATCACACTTAAGTCAAAACACTTCATGATGAAACCAGAATAACTAAACCTCGTTACTGTTGCTCTGTGTTAGCGAAAACTCTCTCTTGATTTTCATGATGCTGTTGTCGGTCGCTAAGAGCTCTAGATGAACATCCCTACTTCAACTTGTCATGTGTTATCTCCTCCTACCAGCCGCAGAGACCAATATGCTTATTTCGTACCCCCTCATTGGCAAGCCAGTCTGCCACTTTGTTGGCTTCCCTACGAACATGCACCAACCCAAGGGTTCGCAGCCGTTTTAAGTGCGCTTGGATTCTTTGGTAGAATTGTAGAAGATGACAATGTTCTGAGATTTTCTCAGGAGCAACTCCAGCATTTATCCTTTTTACTGAGTTAATGAAAAGTCCTGAATCAACCTCAATGATGACATTTTGAATGTTGTACTTGAACAGTATTTCGAGGCATGATTCCATCGCCATGAGCTCAGCCCTATTGTTAGTAGCTTTGCCAAGATAACTGTGGAAGATGACCTGTATGTTTCCTTCCTCATCCCTCGAAACCCCTCCATAACCTGCTTCTCCTGGATTCCCTTTTGAAGCCCCGTCTATGTTGAATTTTAAAAAACCATGAGAAGGGGGTTGCCACAAAGACTTTTCTGTTGAGGTTTTCTTGATAATCTGCCTAGAATGCTAAGGGGGATTGACCTTGAGCTCTAATTTCTTCAATATTCTTTTCTCTCTTTATTCAATAGGTTTACCTGTAGCTTCTCCACCTAGGATATGTACAGTTTCTTTGAGTTGTTTAAGGACCAGTTTGAGGATGTTACTCACCAGACTCACTTTCTCCTTGAAAATCCTATTGTTACACTCCTTCCAGACATTCCAGATTAAAAAATTTGGGTTCAGCATCTAGGCAGAGTTTATTATTTCATTATCCGAGAAATTTTTCCTCTAGTTCTTTAAAGTGGTGATGATGTCATTAACATCTCTGCCTGTTTGCTCAAAGACTTCTCCAACCCAATTCCAAAGAGTTGTGGTGAAAGTGCATCCATTCAAGAGATGATTTGTAGTTTCTTCCTATTGTCTGCATAAGTGACATCTGGAGGGGCCAACAAAACCTCTTTTTCTTAAGTTATCCCATGCTAGAATCTTGCCTTGTTGAACCAGCCAATTGAACAATTTTACTTTCATCCAATGAGGATTTTCCTAGATTTCTTTCCATGTCTTATCAATGTTGGGATGGTTTAGCCCTGCCTCCATTCTTTTGGCTTCCTTAAGGTTGAAGAGACCTGTCTTGTTTTTTGCCCATCTTAGTTGATCATTCAAGTTTATTTTCAAGATTTGTCTTTTGTCTAAAAGACCTTGAAGGGTTGTGGCTTGAGTGTGCAACATGCCCATTCCTCTATAATTTGGAAGTTTCCAAGTTCTCCATTTCTTATCATTCCTTTCTTGGTCCCAATAGTCACTTACCCACTTTAGTCCTTTGCTGATGGTATCAGTATGGATGTCTACTAATTCTTCACTTCAAAGATTGTCCTCCTGCTACCATTTGTCCTCCCAGAATCAGGCCAGGTTCCCATTTCTGATCTCCCGGAAACTATGGTTTTGGACTATGGATCTGTTCTCCCATGCCCTATTCCAAATTGCAGAACCTTTTACCTATCCTGTCATTCTGATTAGATTTTCCTCCTACCATTCGCTAACATATTTATGCTTCCACAGTTTTGCCCAAGGGGTTTAAATTTCATTCAGCCATCTCCACCAAATTTCGGTGCCAAGAACTCTATTTAGAATTCCTAGGTCATGAAGACCCAAGCCATCATGGGACTTAGGTTTTCATACTCTGTCCCATGCCACAAGGGCCTATTTCTTCTTTTTTTCAGCTTTCCCCCATATAAAGTCTCTCTGAATGTTTCTTATACTGGTCATTACACTGGCTAGTGTTGGAATGGCAGATAGCATATATATAGGGATACTTTGTAGGACAACCTTAGTGAGAACTAGTCTCCCTGCTAGATTAAGTGCTTTGTTTGTCCATTTTTTGATCTTATCTTTTAGCTTATTAAGAATGGGCTCCCAGATGTCCTTGTGAAGTGGTTTGTCAGTGAGAGGAACTCCCAGGTACTTCACAGGCAATGCCTCCCTTAGAAATCCCAAAATTCTAGAAAGATTTCTTTGAATTGAAATATTTGTATTTGAAAAGAAGATTTTTGATTTAGTGAGACTTACCTTAGTGCCTGCTGCCCTAGCAAACTCACTCAGAATCTGTTTGAATGCTTTGTCTTCCTTAACAGTGGGAGTGTCATGAAGCATAGCGTCATCCACAAATTGCTGATGTGTGACCATGTCCCCACCATTAGTGAGTCTCAAACCCTGAATTCTCCCTTCTTCCTTAGCAGCTCGGATATCTCTTCCTAACCCTTCCATCATTAGATTGAAGAGGAAAGGAGAAAGAGGATCTCCTTGCCTTAGACCTCTAGAAGGCTTGAAGGTTTTGGGAGGAGCACCATTGAGAAGAATTGAATAGCTAGATGTGGTAACTAGTGCCATAACCCATTTTATCCAATCGTGATCAAAACCATAGGATTTTAAAATTGCCCTTATATATGACCAGCTAAGTTTGTCATAGGCCTTTGCTATGTTCAGCTGCATTATCATTCCAGCTTGTTTGTTGGTAATGAGTGAATGAATTGTTTCATGTGCTTGTATTATATTATCTAGAATTTGTCTTCCTTCCTCATAGCCTGTTTGTTCCTCTGACACTAGGGTTGGGAGGAGAGGTTTAAGACGATGGCAATGACTTTGGATATAATTTTGTAGATCGCATTGCATAATTCTATAGGTCAAAATCTATCTTGAGAGGTGGCCTTCTCCTGTTTGGGGATTAAGGCTATGAAGGATTCATTGAGCCTTTAAGAGTTTCTTAATTCTGCGAGAGTCTTCCACTACCTCCAGGATATCATGTTTTACTATCATCCAACAAGCATTGAAAAAGTCCACATTGAAGCCATCTGGGCCTGGTGCTTTCCCATTTTGCATCTCTTTCACTGCTTCCTCAATTTCTTCCAATGTTACTGGTCTATTGAGATTGAAATTATCTTCTCTAATAACTAATTTAGGGATGTACTGAGTGAATTTTTCTGTAAATTGGTATCTATCTTCCAAGGTTTCCTCAGCAATTTTCTGAAAATGCTGGAGTAGAACTTTCTCCATCTCTTCATGAGTGTTTCTCTCTACACCATGTTGATCTATAAGTTTCACAATTCTATTGTTGTTTCGGTGAGCTATGGTGGATCTGTGGAAGAATTTTGTGTTTCTCCCCCCTTCTTTGATCCATTGTACTTTGAATTTATGTCTCCATAGTATTTCCTCTTGAAGGCATCTACTGTCCCACCCCTTCTGGAGTGACTCTGCCATATCTTTCCTTTCATCTGTGTGTCCTTCTGTGATAAGAGTCTGGTTTATTTCCTTTAGTCCCTTTTCCACCTCTCCTTTAGCTTTGAAGATGTTACCAAATTCATTTTTGTTCCACTCTTTGAGTCTGCCTTTAATATGTTTGAGCCTGCAGTGAAGCAGGAACATCTTTGAACCTTGAAGGTGAAGATCTTCCTTCCACCATTGTTCAATATTTGTGAGGAAATATGAATGTGTGACCCAAGCATTCTCGAACCTGAAGGGGGTGTTCCTTGGTTTTCCAAAAAGGGAGGCTTCTAATTGGATAGGCCAGCGATCTAAACCCCCAAAAGGTAAAATGAGTGCAGTAATGCTGCTTCCCCTGAGAAGAAGTTCCTCTGAAACCATAAATTTGTCTAATTTTGAGGCCACTTGGGTAGGGCCTCCTCTTTTGTTGTTCCAAGTGAAGATTCCATTGCTTGTTTCCATATCAACCAATTTCATATTGGTGATGAAGTTCTGGAAGGCAATTGAATCTCTCCCAAGTATTCTAGTTCCTCCCTTCTTCTCCATGAGTGATTTTGTTATGTTAAAATCACCTTCAAGAATCCATGGTAGAGCTAGGTATCTCTTCTTCATATCCTCTAGTGTTGTGAGGAGTTGAAGCTTTTCCTCCATTGGTTGTGGACCATAGACATTGGTGATCATGTAACATTGCCTGTCTCCCACCAGTTGGAAAATCCGAGAAAGGTGCTGTCTAGATGCCTCTGCATCAATCACACCAAATTTTTGTGGATCCTAAAGAGTGAGAATACCACCAGCAGATTTGTTTGCCTTAACTTCAAGGTATTCATATCTATTTATCCATTTTCTATGTTTTTCACGGATCTTCTCCACTCAACATTTTGTTTCTTGTATGAATACTATGTTAGGTTTTTCCTCTCTAATCCTTTTACCAAGATTCCTCTGTTTTCTTTTGCTCCCTAGCCCGCTAATGTTCTAGGTTGTGATTTTCATTGAGGTGGGGTTATAAAGGAGTAATTAGAAACATCTTTCATCCTTCCCGAATCAATCATGAGCTTGCCACACTCCAGTAGTAATTCCTTTTGTCTTTTTCTACCCCTCCTTTTGCCTGGATTCTTTGTTAATTTTCCGGTTATTAATCCTATTGAGGAGGTTCCTTTGTTTTCCTGGTTGTCATGTCCTCTTTTGACTCCTGCAGCTGTTTGTTATGTCTTGCTAAGGAATATCTGTTGGAGTTTATCCACGTCCTCTTGAGGGATAGAGCTTATTCCCAAGTTTCCACTCTATTCTAGAAACTTTTCCAGCTCTAGGTTCTCCCTTTCCAAGATCTCCTGCAAATCGTGATCCTCCATACCACTTTCACTTTGAGTCATTTCCTAGTCATTTTCTACAACCATGGTATTCAAGGAGTCCATCGTGTGTTCATTCTGATCCTACATGTACTCCATGCTTGTCTCTTTTTCTTTCCCCCCTTGTTGTTTGATTCTTTGCACTCTCTTTATCCCCTTCCTCAACTTCTTTTTCTCCTAAGATCTCAAAGCTATTGTAACTTTTTGTTTTATCATTTGCACTATGCCTCTTTTGTGTCTTCCTTCCTCCCCATTTTCGTTTCCCTCCCGCTTTGGTGAAACCTATCTAGTCTTTTCCTTTGCTGGATTTAGGTTTTCCTCCATACAATTGAGTGGACAGTCTCCTGATAGATGCCCATGCTCATGACATTTGTGATATCTAAACGAGATATGTTCATAGTCGACTGCTTGAAGCCATTCATCATAGACTTCTAGAATGACCTCATCTGGAAGGGCTCCTGATAGGTTCATCTCCACACAAATACGGGCATAGGATGTATATTTTCCCCTTAGAGTTGCCTCTGAAATCTTTAAGAAATGACCTAATTTATTGCCTATAGCTTTTAAAGACTCTCGCATCCAGTAATCTAAAGGTAAGGAGTATATTTGAATCCATACCGATACCAAAGTGAAGGTTTCTCATTTAGGCACAAAGTTCATTGTCCATGGCCTCATGTAGAGCCTAACAGTTGCAAAGAAGTATGGCCTCTTTCAAAGATTCTGTCTCTATCTTCCATGTTCATAAACACCACAGTGAAAAAACCTTTAGATCCAAGATGAATATTTAACTCCCCCTTTGGTTTCCAATTGTATTTTACCCAGGTATACAACGATTTCTCTAATGGCCAAATTCCCATAAATTTACATATGATGGCATAGTTGACCATGTGGTCTCTGTGCGCTCACAGAGCTGGATCATTCAGAATAACTTGAGGCTTAGTTGTGGTCTTGGGTTTACAAGGCCCCATCTTAGCTCTGTCCTCTAACCCTTGACCTCTGTCTTCCGCTTTATCCTCCCGACAATCTTCTTCATGGGCCCCTTGATCTGCATTGGATTTGCTACCTTCTTCCTTCTGAGTTTCTATTTTTCTTGACCTCCCAAGGCTTTAGAGGTTTGTTCTTTTTCCCTCCTCTTCCTCTATCTACTACTATATAATTGTAGGAGGGAGTGGAGCTCCCTCCTCCATGTGTCTCAATGGATGCTTGGTACTCTCTGCCACTATTTTCATTAAACCCTAGAACCAGAGCTCAATCCCGAATTTGATCAAAAATTGGATACCAATAATAATAATAA
>APFE031648750.1:147925-167452 GCA_000404065.3 Pinus taeda | reverse complement strand
AGCCTTTTATTTTATACACATTTGCCTCAGATAGGTCATATGCTGTGATACTCACTCAAACGAATCAAGAAAAGGTGGAAGCACCAATTGCTTTTTTTAGTTCAAATTTGCAGGGTGCTGAATTAAATTACTTAGATGTGGAGAAACAAGCTTATGCTGTTTTCAAAGAAATCAAATACTTCAGACCTTTTCTACTCAAAACCCATACCAAAATTATATTACCGTTCCCAGCGGTAAGGAATCTTCTAGTACAAAAGGATGTGGGTGAGAAGAGGGCCAATTGGGTAACTGTGTTACAAGAATATGACATAGAAATTAAACTAGCAAACATTGTAAGAGGTCAAGGCTTTTGCAAATTGTTGGCTGGAGCGTCGCAAATTTCTGAAATTCCATCTGTAGAGGTACAAGTGTACGAGGTAAGCCTAAACGATGAAGAGTCATTATACGCTGATATCATTTATTATCTTAAGAATGGATATGCTCCTTCATACCTCAATCATACTAAGAAAAGAGCTCTAAGGTTGAAAGCCAAACAATATCAACTCATAAATGATATTCTTTTTAGAATGAATTACGATTATGTTCTCCTTAGATGTCTTGAGAAATCTGAAGCTGATAAAGTTTTGCAGGAACTCCACGATGGGCCAGCAGGTGGACACTATGCTGGAGATGCTACTGCACATAAAATCTTGCGTGCAGAGTATTATTGGCCCACGTTATTCAAAGACTCGCACAGTTACGTGAGGAAATGTCAAGTCTGCCAAACTACTGCTGGGAGACAGAAGAAGCCATCCTTACCACTACAACCAGTTAACATCGACCGACCTTTCAGTCAGTGGGGATTGAACATAATAGGTGAGATTGTTCCTCACTCTTCCAAGCAGCATAGATATATCCTTATATCAACAGATTATTTTACTAAGTGGGTAGAAGCAGTTCCACTCAAGACGGCTAATGTTGAAAATATCATTGAGTTCATAGATCAATTTATAATCACCAGGTTTGGATTACCTTATGCTTTAATGTTCGATAATGCATCATAATTTTCTGGAAATGCAATGACTGAATTTGCACTCAAAAGAGGATTCAAACTTAAATATTCAGACAATTATTATCCATAAGGAAATGGGTTAGCTGAGTCTACAAATAAAAACCTAATCAGGATTATCAAAAGAACAGTATACCAAAATCATAAAAATTGGCATAAATCCTTAATATACACTTTATGGGCAGACCGGATAATGAGAAAAGCTTCCATTGGCACTTCTCCCTTTAATTTAGTTCATGGGAGAGAAGTGGTTCTTCCTACTCATTTAGGAATTCCTTCTTTGTCTCTAGTTCAATACATTGATGAAGTACCAACTTCCTCATTACACCTAAGACAAATGGAAATAATCAAATTAGAAGAAAAACGAGAACAAGCTAAGAAAACGCATGCTCATCATCAGGCACTTTCAAAGAATGTGGCTTGGTCCTTTTCAAATTGTAGAAGTCTTAGGTCCATCGACATTTGTGTTACAGGATTTAGCAGGTAAAAGAGACTCTTTGCTTGTCAATGGACAAATTCTTAAGAAATATTTTCCACAGAAAATTATTCTTCTATTTTTGTAGAGTAATAATTTTTCTTTTTCATAATAAAACCAGTTGTGAATGGTTACATTACACATTTACGAAAAAGACACCAACTCTCTTTCAGATTTTGATTTTTCGCTTGTATAAATAGAAAATCTTTTGGAAAATTGATCTTTATTATTGAAAGATAGAGTTAAAGACTCTAACCTAGATATGACACTAGTTTCAACTCCATAAAGCTCTGATGAAAATAACCTTTAGTGAAGAAATTGTTTTATATCAGTGCAATGAAAGGTATCAATAACAAAATAAATATTCTCTGTAGAACAACTACTTCCAAAAACTCTATCATTGTCATCTAGAGCTATCTAAAGAAGACAATGACTTCCTCCCTGCCAAGGAAATCACAACTTTCAGAGGAACAATCCAAGGATACAATTCATCTTGAAGAATGAGAGGTCTCATCACAAGCCGGCTTATCATAATCACAGATATTATAACTTGCTGACTTTGCCAAATACTGCATACCACAATAGGGCAATGACTCAAGATTGTTACAATCAAGAGGCAAGGGGTCTCATCACGAGCCAGCTTGTTCATCAATGTTATAAATCACGTGAATGACTGTGTCATAAATTGGCTATCAAACCAAGACATTGTTCTTTAAGAACAAAAAAGAAAATCAAAGCAATAAGTGTGGATGTGGATTATTCTTTGAGAGTTGCAGGTTTCTTTAAGTAGGATACAGGATCATTACTAGGTAACAGGTAACCCTGTCAAGACTATAAATGCCTGCTGGCAGCAGAGGCTCTACCTGCGACAAATGAGCATATTTAAAACTGGTTTACAGAGAAGACTTTGTTTTATTTTTACAAACCAAGTAATGGTTTATCTAAACACAAGGACTAACTTGAGGGAGCAAATAATCAAAGTTGAAAATAGCTGAAACAAAATTTCATTGACAGGTTAGAACATAGTGTACTTTATCTTTCCATCATAAAGTTTAATTTTCTAAAAAATTTTCTGTTTTGGAAGCTGAAAAAATTCAATAGAAACACAGAGATAACTAGTTCTTCCAAGTGAATCGCTAATTGTTTTTTGGCCACCAACAACCCCCCTCCTTATGAAGTGTTATTGATAATACTAAATAAGTGGGGACCCTCAGTAAAAATCTAAAAAATCAATTAGTGTTATATTTCCTTTTAGATAAAACTTACAACATCATGGAATTAGGAAAATACCTTGAAGAATCTAAAAAAACCTAAGTTTCATAATGAAGAAAGTAAAATTCACTCCTTAAGAGATATCGCATCACTCAAAGAATGATAGGGTACCTTCTAATGAGTTAAAATGATAAAAGATGCGAGATTGTGATGCAAAACTTCATCGCATCACATATGTTAAAGAAGCACTCACGTTGAAAAACTCTAAAATCGTCGATATGCGATATCGCATATCGTGCGTCGCAAAAATCACATGAATCACAGATAAGGATTATAACGATTAAGCGATCTGCGATATTGCGATGTTGCGATACTGCGATACTGCGATACTGCGACATTGCGAAGTTGCGATATTGTGATATTGCGACCTTGCAATAGAAGAACACGATGAAATTGCGATTTGCGATAAAACGATCTGTGATATCGCAAAGCAAAATCGCAGGACCCCTCCATCGCAGTTGGTTCTGGCTCATTATTTGAGAAAACTTTTTTAGCCAAGAGTTGGTCATGCATTTTAATGCGAAGTAATGAGTTGTTGCCAGTTCTTAATGAAGTATGGTGTTGTGTTTTTCAAAGAACTAGCTCACATAAGGTGGCATGTTTTGCATATCTTCGGCATTTAAAGTTTTCTTGTCATAAGTCTTTTTATCATTACTTCCATCTCGAATGTAAATTGCAAGAAAGAAGGACGAAGCATTATACAAGGTAGTATGCAGAAAACTATGAGGAGGAAAGGCAGCACTCCAACGTCCATTTCGGAAGGCACATCTAATCCACTTAAGGGAGAGAAAGAGCCGTAGAACTCTTCTGAGGCGTCCATCATAGATTTCTCATACACAGCCATGGTTGAATGGGTACTGAATGATGTTGATATCAGAAACAGACAGTTTAATGCTCAGGGTCAAGAGCTCACGGAATCACTATTTTTACAAATTTTGAGCTTTATACCAAATGAGAGAAAAAGGTGCAAGAGGCGAAAAACGCATCAGGGAAGCCCAGGTCAAGAAACAGAGGCAGTTTCCAATGCTTAGCGCTAATCGCGCATCACTAAGAAAACTTGCTGAAAAAGGAAGGCTCCTAGTTACTCAGTCACCTGCAAGCCCCAAAAATTGCAAGAAAGCAGCGATAGAAAAAACTGGAAACAGAAGACTAAAGGAAAAGCAGAAGCAATCCATGGGTTAACCAAGTTGAAATGGGATTTTTACCAGGTATACATGGTAATGTCACATAGTCATTGGATGACTCTCAAGTATATCATCAATTTTACTGAGAAGATAATGCCAGCTCTTGTCGATTCTGTTTGCTTAACTCAACCAAAGATGGAAGACAGTTAGCCGACTCCACTCAGGAAAATATTGAATGCTTGCGACATTAAAGAGAAAATTTAGAATTAGTTAAATAGTAGATTTAATTTTAGAAATAGTTTTCCTTAGAAAAAGGACGGTCATTTAAACCGAATCCTCAATTTCTGTAAATAAGTTATTTAGTTAGTAGTATTTAAACCATTCTCATGCATTTAGAGAAGGGTCCAGAAATTTATCAAAAACTTGTCCTTAGAACATGCACTTTTGCACCCTCATAGGAGGTTTTGGTGAATGAATGGAATAGGGTTTATTTGATATTTGCATTTGATATCTGCTATTGATGTTGCACTTTTTTACTCTTAGTGGATGTTAAATCAAGGAGAGATAAATCAATTGTCGCTTGAAGCTCATGAGTAGGACTAGTTATAAATGGTACTTTTATCTCTAAACCATTTCTGCTTATGCGTTAAAGTGATATTCAGTTTTCAGTTGTTTATATATTACAACATGGATGTTTGAGTTATCATTTGGCACTTTTGTGCGATGATAACTATTTGTTTATGTTTAGTGTATGAATAGCTCATTTATGCGATAAGCTTTCACAACTATTTCGTCTAACTTCTTATATGAAGTAGTTCATCCTTTTTGAATTCTTTTCTTATAATAGTTGAATGATCTTTATTACCAGTTATTTTTTGAAATCTTTTTAGATCGCATAGAAGAAAGATCACACCTCGGGTTAGCATAAATTTTGATGTTTTTCTGTTTGTTAGAATACAATAGCATAGCATTAGATTAGAATTAGGATAGAATTATTCCATTTAGAACAGAAATACCCATCTTTCTCACACAAACACACTGAATTTGGAAACTGGTCCCATATCCCTAGTCGGACCTACTATACCAAATGGATAAGGAGCTGCCAACCAAGGTCCGGACTGGGCGGGTATCCCCCTTGTTGTTGACCCGATTTTCGGGGCCTTCAACAGGAACCCGAGAAGATAGAATTTGAGCTAAAGGAGGAAGAATCAAACTCTACAATAGAGGATGAATCAGAAGATGAAGAGCCACAAACTCCAAGTTTGAGAAGAACAATTCGAGAAAGAAGGTAGCTAGAAAGGTATAGTCCATTTGTTTTCTGTTCAAATTTTTCTTTATCTATTACTGATGATGATCCCAGAACTATGAAGGAAGCAATAGATTCAGAGGATGGAAAATTCTAGAAAGAGGCCATGGTTGATGAAATGGAATCTTTGCACAAAAATGAGGCTTGGGATTTGGTGGATTTGCTGGCTAGAAGGAAACCCATTGGTAGCAAATGGGTGTTCAAGAAAAAGGCAAATGCAAGAGGAAAGGTGGAGAAATACAAGGCTCGGTTGGTAGCAAAAGGTTATTACCAAGTGCTGGGAATTGATTTTGGTCATATTTTTTCTCCTATTTCCAAGGTAGCTTCTATTAGATTACTTCTATATGTTGCTGCTGCTTTTTATTTTGAGGTAGAACAGATGGATGTGAAGACAACATTTCTTCACGGGGGTCTGGAAGAGGAGATCTACATGAAGCAACCTAAAGGTTTTGCAGTGAAGGCTAAGAAAGAACTGGTATGCAAGTTAAAGAAGTCTCTGTATGGGTTAAAACAATTACCAAGGATGTGATATCAGAAATTTGATACATTTATATGGGGACTTGGTTTCACCAGAAGCAAAGCATATCAATGTGTGTATTTTAAATTAATTGGTGACCGTGTTATTTATTTGGTCTTGTATGTGGATGGTATGTTGCTAGTTGGAAATGACAAAGAAATTATCCAGGATTTGAAGACCCAATTGTCCTCCAAATTCGACATGAAAGATCTTGGTGCTACAAACTATATTTTGGGCATGGAAATTAAAAGAGATTGGATAAAGAGGAAGCTCTGGTTAAACCAGAGGAAGTATCGCTACAAGAAAAAAGGTCATTGGTGAGGGTCATGCTTGTGACGGACCTTTAAGTTCCGTCACCAATGTCACATATGGCGACGGTATTTAAAAAAGCATTTTTGTAAGTGTATATAGTGATGGTCCTTTACGGTTTGTCACCAAATCCATTTTCAATGACACTTTTGTAAGGGTCACTAAAGGCCTGCTTCTAATTCTCTCTTTGGTGACACTTTTGGTGAGGGTCGTTAAAGGCCCATCACTAATTCTCTCTTTGGTGACACTTCTAGTGATGATCTTTTGTTTACCATCACCAAATATATTTTTGGTTACTTTTGGTGATGGTCAATAAATGTTCGTCATCATTTATCATTCCAATGAGTTTTTGATGATGCTTCATGCTTGTGATGGACCTTTAAGGTCCGTCATCAATGTCACATATGGTGACGGTCTTTAAAAAATCGTTGTTGTAAGTGTATATAGTGATGGTCCTTTAAGATTTGTCACCAAAGCCATTTTCAATGACACTTTTGGTGAGGGTCGTTAATTTCCCATCACTAATTCTCTCTTTGGTGACACTTTTGGCGAGGGTCGTTAAAGGCCCATCACTAATTCTCTCTTTGGTGACACTTCGAGTGACGGTATTTTATTGACCCTCACCAATGCTTTTTTTGGTTACTTTTGGTGATGGTAAAAAAATGTTCATCATCATTTATCATTCCAATGAGATTTTGATGACGCTATGTACCTGTTAATATATTTTTTGTCAAAATATAATGATTTAAGACCATTGTTGTGGAGTCTTTTTCATTATGTGTCCAAGGTCATAGTGGTTATAATAGCTATCCAACTTGTTAAGAAGTAATTAGTGTGTATCATTTCCCTCAACTCATAATAATATAGTCTTCCTATGAGTCAACACATGATTCATCTCTATTAGGTTTATTATCTAGAAAATTTCCTTTAAATTCCACTAGTGTGTGTAGGAACTATATTATTTAATACATAATCAAGCTTTGTCAATTCTATTAATGAGAGAGACCTAGCACTCCTCAACACTCATGGCACACCTTAACATGTTTTGGAAAAATACACTAACATTCCTTGGCACCTCGCATGTCTTGGAACATCTTCGTACCTAGAACATCTTTCCATGAGTAGGATGCCAAAGCACATTTTGGCATGCCATAGCATAGCATAGCACTCCCCTATCATGTGTTGGCATTCCTTGTAGTCCCTAGCATGCCCTAGAACTCCTTAGCATTATATTGCATTGACAAAAATTAGCACTTGGCACACATTGGAACTTGGCATGTATTGGAACATATTATTAGTGTGCCTAGCATTCCCCTTTTGAAAAAGATAAAGTCTCGACTTATTTACCCTCTTATGTGTTCATTTCCTTTCATTTTAACTTGGTTATTCCTTTTGTTTCCTTGAAACTCCTTGACGCATATTGTCATACTCTGGCACCCTGCACATCCTAGCATGTCTTAGCACCTAGAATGCCTTGGCACTATTTGGCATATGTTAGCACACCCCATAACTACCTAGAACACTCTAACACTTCTTAACATTCTTTGATATTCCCTGGCATGTGTTACTCGTTCTTAGAATACCTTATCACTCCCTCCTTGGCATGAAAACTAGCACTGATTGACACTCTGCAACACACCCTCATATTCATTCACCTCCATGCATTTTGACCTAGTGCTCCCTTGTGTTGTCCTAGTACTCCCTAACACTCCTCATCATGAATTGGCACTCTCTACTACACCTTAGCACTCATAAGTGAAGAATGAAACTTGTAACCAATGTTACCAGACTTGGAATAGACAATAAACCAATGAGGAAAAAGAGCTAAGAGTTTTATTCAGATTGGGGAAAAATTGGAAAAAAAGTAGGAAAAAATTAGTGAATTCAATAAATAAAAATATACACATATACTGAATTAAAAAAAATAAAAGACATTTTTCATTGATATTCAATAAAGCCATGTCCGAAAAATTCATAATATCAATATATGTCCAAAATATCATGAATGAATAAGCATCTCATATATGTTATGAGTCCAGACATGATCCAAAGTACTGAGTCATGACTCCTAACTAATGACTACATAGAACTAGAAGCAAATCCTTCTAAAAGTTTACAAACAACTGCATACAAATTAGAAAAAATCAGTAACTAAGAGTCTAAGAATCTTAAGAGTGATAACTAGAAGCGATTCCTCCCACTCCTCTGCTTGCTTGACTCTCAAAGTTCTTCAAGTCATGTAGGCTTAAAAGAGGAGCCTCCTCTAATTGGACCCAATATGTTGCATTTGTAATTTGCAAATCTATCTCTTCAAGGTCTATTGGTGAATGATCTAAACCTATCATTATAATGAGACATTGAAATGTGAAATTAAGTTTGACTTTGAACTTTAAATTTCAAACTTTAAATTCCAAATCAGATTATGAAACCTTCAAATTCAAGTTCTCACCTAGTATTTTCTTGTTGCGAAGTTGTAGATTGTAATGGAAAAATACAAGGTCATTTAAGTGTTTTTGTGTCAATCGGTTGCGCTTCTTAGAATGTATTTTCTCAAACATGCTCCAGTTGTACTCACAACCTGAAGCACTGCATGCTTGGTTTAAGATTCGATTGGCAAATGTCTTCAAATATGGTGTATCACTAAAAAAATTTTGCTGCCAAAGACCTAGCAAGTGTCAAGGTTTCGTGAGTAGACGTACTAAATACTAAATAGTAAAAAGATAAAAATACAACAAAATTTAATAAAACATTTAACATACAAAGTAAAGTTTAAACAAGTTTTTTAAACTGATAAAGCCTTCAAGCCTCAAAGGGTACCTGGCAACACCTTGGACCTTTCTTGTATAACACTGGTATAGGAAAATAATTTAGGTGGTGCTCTATAATCATATACTTGGGAAAAGACATGACTTTGAAATACTGGATCAGGGAAGCACCTTTCCATGCCTGTCATAAGTCCTCTATGAACCTCCCCATCCTCATTAAATTTTCTCTTATCATAAAAATACTATGGGTTTAAGAAGTACCTAGCAGCATGTAAGGGGGAATGAAATATCCTATCCCAATGTGCATCAATAATGTCCCAAACAGGCATACACTTTTCCTCCTCATCCCCATATCTTCTTTTGATGGCCTCCTTTGCGAGATCTATCATCTCATAAATGTAACCCATAGCGAGCTTGTCACCATCAACCATCCTAAAAGTTGAAGCTTTCAAATTTAAATTAAGATTAAACATTGAAAATAAAAAGAAGTTTGAAATGGAATTTAAAACATGAAAAAGTTAAAAGACTTGAAGTACCTGAGAACTCTAACAAGGGACTCCATCACAACAATAATCTCTTCGACATCTTTCTAGAAACTGTCATTAAACACAAGTGCAACAACTTCAATGCCTTCAAGGGTCTTGGAATGTTTAGATGCCATCCACTCAAGTCCCAAGGACATCCTCTTTAGATTTATCTTTTCCTCAACCACAAATTGTAAAGATATGAAATTTTTTGCAAATCTAGTCACTGCAGTTTGAACAATTTCTTTACCTTCAGTGTATTTTCTCATGGTGTTTAGGAAAATAATGTGGTTGTATAGGGTATTTGGTTATGGATATTTCCTTCTCCACAACCTCATGTATCTAATGAAGCTTACCAGTGTCCTCAAGAATTAAATCTATACAATGGGCAACACAATAGGTCCAAAAAATAATGGGGTGCCTAATCTCAAAAAGTCTACCAGTAGCCATATAATTAGCTGCATTGTCGGTGACAATTTGTACAACATGTTCTTCTCCCACTTCTTGAATGACTTCCTCCGTCATTTCACAAATAATTTGTGCAGTCTTAACCTTGTCTGAGGCATCCACTAATTTGAGAAACATTGTACCTACTAGACAAGATACAAGGAGATTTATTAAAGTTCTATTCCTTTGATCTATCGATCCATGACTCATGATCGTTTCTACCCATGATGAAAAAAACTCAGATAGCACAAGCATGGCATCTTCAACACTTTCTAAGAGAAAATTTGTCCTAATTTTCTCTAATGAAGGAGCTTTGAACCCTGGACCTGCAACAGCAACTGCATCAATCATAGCTTTCTAATAAGGACTTATGGCACAAACGAAAGGTATGTTAGAATAGGACCGAAAGTTAGAAATGGCCTTCCTTGCATGACTATGGATATTTTTTTCCAACCAATGGTATCCAGGGTAGGTTGGGAATCGAGTTTTGTGTGGGGAGAAAAAAAGGTGTTTATGTTTGCACCTCCAATGTTGAATGTAGGAGGATTCATTTGGCCTTGAGTTTGACTTGGACTTGGAGGCATGTGTAGGAAACTTGGGAACTACATTGAGGATTCAACAAAGGGAGATGACAATGTGGTAGTGGAAAAAGAATTTTCAACTTCAGGAGTTCTTATTTCTTTTCTTTCTTTGCATTATGCTGACTCAACATATCAATGGCCAAGGTTGCTTGGTGTTTGACATTTTTGTCAACGTTTTTGCAGAAACCTATATCATGGTCAAGTATTTGTGCAAGGTGATACTTGAATCTATAAATGCCTCCACTACATTTCACTTTGAAAAATTTACAAAGGAGCTTAGGGTCTCCAAGAATCTTGTCACAATAAGCCCAAGCAAAGTCCTTCTCCCTCGACATTGTTGTTGTTTTGGACTTGTGTTTAAATTGTGGCTTCTGTTTAGATTTCGAGTTGTGCCTTCTATTTAATTTGGATCCTATAAAATACAATAAAAAATTAAAAATAAAAATGGCATATATATCTTCGCAAAAAAGAGGGTTGCTTTTAAAGGATATGAGGTTTTCTTAAGGATCAAAGAGGAGTCTGTCTAGCAACACAAGCACATTTTGACCTAATATATCATTATGACCTTGAAACACAATTAGGTCTATATGAGGAAATGCTACCTAAAGGAAATATTATCAACATATATTGCATTGTAATCTTGAATTTGCAAGTTTGTTTAGCATAAGACAACTGGACCAATACATCAATAACAAATTATGGAAGAATAAAAATACCCAAAGTTGTGAATACATGGTTAAAGCCTTTGAAGTCGGAAAGACATCAAACAAGGAAGGAATGCTTGATGACTTGGTCGATAGTTGGTATGAAACCATTTCTTAGTGCATTTTTAAAATCTATTTAAGCCCCATTTATAAGGTTGAAAAGTCATAACCAAAGGAATATGCTGAACATTCGATTGCTGAATAGTAAAACTTGAAACTTGTCATTGAAAACGACATTGAAACTTCAATATAGTAATATACCTATTATTTAAGCCAAGTGACAATGTAGATCAATTGTTGAATAGTGAAGTGACTAAGCCTAAAGGTAACACACCCTGAAGGTGATGTGTGACTACCCGAGGGTTGATATGGAGCATGGATAGAGCACACATTGGCGACTGCCCGATATGGAGTCTGGACTTAGGCTCACCTTGGCGGTTCCCTGATATTGAGTCTTGACTGTGTAATAGTGAGTAGTGATCGATTACTGAAGGCCTCGACGTATGAGTTTTGGGCCTGAGAAATAAATTTTGGAATGACTGATGTTTAGTTTTTAATAATGCAACATACCTAAATTTGAAAAACTCATGCTCGTCAAGTCAAGGCTGAAAATCGAATAAATTGGAATCAATCACAGGAATCTACTTTAATTGGCAAGTCTCAAGTTAAACATGCATTCACCATGAGCTAAACTTTGTCAACGTGAGTTTGACTCACAAATATTTATATCAAATTGTTTGGAGAGTGAGTAGATTTTGACTCGTGATTAATCACAATTGATTGGTGAGTCCTGTTTCACTGCTTATAACTGGAATCTGAACTGAAAATATGAAATCTTACAATTGAAACTAATTGTGAATTTTCTAAATTGAAATTGGCCCATTGGCATCGTTTCTATTTGCGGTTGGGCACGTCAACAGAAGAGATTCATTTTAAATCAGGTTCATGGAGAAAATATTTAATGGAAGATCTCTCTTTTATGTCGAGGAAGACATAGTAATATTTTTTATTAAATTTGAATAAAAATATTATCTACTCTGTATCTCCTGTATCTAATTATTTTTATCTCTTGTAACTCATATAGAAAGTGGAGTAATAGTGGACATGTAGCATCAAGCTCCACTCATTTTAATCCAAAGTTCTGCATGCAAACCTTTGTGTCACTTGCGCCACAAAGCCTTCGCTATAGAGTGTGGAGTTAACACCTACCTCTGCATGACAAAGGCTACACATACCTTTTGACTTGTTTTTTTCACCTTTTGTCCATTCTTTGTTTGGAGTCTGGGACAACAAGCTCCACATACTTTTTTTCCATACCTCTATGTGAGTGTAACTTTGCACATTTTCTTTATTTCAACCAATATCAAAAGCATTTGTGAGCTTCTTTCAAGGCATGAATACATGCTTCAATCATGGAAATTAGCAAAGTTTGTAAAGAAAAAAATAACCATGGAGTTATCCTTTTCCATTTCAAATATGTTAGGATTCTATTGAGAGTTTTTTAGATATAATTATTAACTGGCCCTCTACTTTTCCCTTTTCCTTAATATAAACTGCATCTCTTATTACATTTATAATCAAGAGATTTACATCAAATACTGGATCAAAGGGCCAAGGACTTTTCATAAATGCTTCCTTGTCCAGTAGAAGAATAAATGGTCAACACGTCAGTTGGGCTCCAATTTCTTGGGAATTAATAATTGTTTTGGAAAATGACTACTCTTGTTTGAATCTAGAACTACGTTTAAGCTTTGAAAATGGATTTTCCTCCAAATTGATCTTGGAAAGGTCCTTATTAAAGGCTTCTCTATATCTCCTCCACTAGAATGAATGGCTTGTATGTTGAAAAGTATAGCAAAGCTCCCTTTTGAAAAGCCTGATCATCCCATTGTCACCAAGAGCTCCTCCTTTTCCCCAAATTGGACCCAAAACAACATTGAGTACTTAATTATGATCCAACCTGAGAAATTTTGATTGACACTGCAACTCAAGAGCTATTAAATTTTAAGCACGCTAATATGATCTGTCATTTTTTCATTGAATAAGTATATTGTTTTTGAATTTGTCATTTGTGCTTGTAGTATGTGGTACTGACCTTGTTTCACCTAAAAGGGTTTTTATTCTTGGACTATGACAATGCTAGTAATATTTAGGCCTTTTGTAGTATTTGTACCCCATGATCATTTTTGCAAGATGTATGTCCTATCTGGAAAGAAATAAGCATTTAGTTATTACCTCCTAAACTAAAGCACTGTTTCTTTTATTAGGTGCCATGTAACGTTCTCTACAAATTGAGGATGAATGGGTTGTAATATCCTATCCATCCCTGTAGACTATAGTCCTCCATAAAGGGGAAAAAAACCAAAATACCCATTGTTGGGCAATTTTTTGGGGAAACTGGAATTAAAAAACCCAAATTTGTGGTTTGGAGTAAGGTTTACTCAATCACTTAAGAATATGAAACCCCTCTGGAAAATCTATAAATAAAGAAGGATTGAATTCATTTTGGATCACCAAGTGTGGATTAATTCATTTGTTCTTGAGCATTAGGTCTAATATTTTTTTACCTCTTCTATCTCTTCTCCATTTCGGTGGTGAAATATTCCACCCTAGTTGACATTCCCTTATTATCTCGTTGTTTGAGCACAAGGGTCTCTGGCTGGTCAGTGAATTCTATTGGATATTGATCTCTTGTATTTTTCTGGGCAAAAGATTTCTATTAAAGGTGAATGAATTTGGAGGATAGTGCATGATAGCTTAGTGTTGTTTGGCATACACCTGTCTTGAAGGAAGAAACAAATTTTCTTAGTCCTTAATATCTTGTTCTGGGCAAAGCACTTACCTTAGGCAGTGGATTAATTTCTGGCACCTAGAGTAGCGAAACTCTTTGCTTTATTTAGTTTTTGCATGCACAGTTAAAAGGAGCACTTCCCTAGTTATTAATTCTCATCCTTAGCTAAAGAAGCACATTTGCATATCTCATATCATATTCACTAGCGACCGACTTTAATTGTCTTTTCTATCCATGCAAGCAAGGTGCATTAGGATTAGGATTTAAGAAAGTTGAGACATTGTTGTACATGTTTCCAAATCTATTGTACCTTCCAGACTAAAGGAAAAGTAATTAGTAGTGTTTGAAATTTTTAGTTATTTCTTGTTTCAAAGAGTAATAAATAGTGATGTGATTTGAGTTTCAAATTTGTGTACTTGTTGTTACTTTCTTCAATGGCATGTGCTTCCCTGTTCATAACAAGGGGTTTTTCTGCAGTATCTAGCCACCAAAGCTTCTTCAATGCAAACTAAATATCAAATAATGCCCTTGTACTCCAAATCATATAAGGCATCACCCTAGAGAAGTTCCAAAGTAAACCAATGAGCTTTGACAGAACAACTCCAACCCCATGTCACTATACAAGTGTTGACATCATCGCTACAAAGATTATTCTGGAGTATTGTATCCTACACCAATTCCTAAGATGGATGCCCAAAGGGGTTCTAGAACGAGGCTCAACCTTCATTACCACATTTAAAACTTTTCAAAGGGATTGGTCCCTTTAAACCATACCAAGTTTTACACTTTCACAATTTGGTCGTGTTCCTATTAATTTATATTTTGTATTGAAAAGTCAGTCCTATTTTACATGTTTATTGAATTTAGGAACAATTATAGGTCAGCTCCATCAAAATGTCAAAAAATTTGTGGGTTAGGTTGGCATTTCTCTAAATATTATCACACATGTATATATAATCACACATTTTCCTTTTTAGATCTTGATTGGTTGAACAAAAAGTTCATTGCCTGTGTAATTGTGTCCCATACCTCCACATATGCACTCATAGATGATAATATTCATAATTCTTCATTTGTGTGCACAGTAAGGTCCTTTTTGGTTGCTTTTTGTGATGGAGCAACCTCTAACAGTACACCTTTTACCAGAAAGATGTTGTTGTTGGATAGAAATCTCCAGAGGAGTCTTACACCAGACATATAAATGGCTATTGCATATCACAATAATAAGCATTAACATATGAAGATGTGCATACCCTAAACTATGTGCATTCAATCCATTTCCTTTTCTTTCATGGCAGATTTCATTATGCATAGTAGATGTGTTGTGGCACTTGAGTGTGTTTTCATAAAAAATTCTAAGGCCAAACTCAGATTCTCACATGTCATGGAAATTCAACATATGCCTTGTTCACCTAAGAACTACTTGTAACTCATCTTAGGGTACTCATGTGCAATCTCACTCATCCCACTTAACAAGTTACCAAGACAAGTCTCATCACTTCCAACCTTGGTCTAAAACAATTAAGCAACACAATTTACATCTTGACATGCCATAGCACCTGACATGTCTTAGAATGCCTTGGCACTATGTGGCATGCATTAACATCCCCCACATTCCTTGGCATGCTTTGACACTCCCTAACACACTGTGGCACTTCCTGACATGCCTTGGTAGTTTAGCATACCTTGGCATTGCCTAGCATATAACCTTGTCACTCCCTCCTTAGCACACCTAGAACTCACTGAAACTCCTTATCACACACTATTATTCATTAATTTCCATGTATTTTGAACTAGTTCTTCCTTATGTTTCCTTGACACCCCCTAACACTCCCTAGCTCACCCTAGCACCTGACACATCTTGGCCTACCGCCTTAACGCTCTAGCATTCCTTGGCACTACATAGTATACCTTGTCAATCTCTCCTTACCACACCAAGACATCACTGACACTCTTAGTCACAAACTCTTATTCATTCATTTCCATGCATTTTTACCTAGTTATCCTTTGTGTTTCCCTAGCACTCCTTATCACTCCTTGACATGTATTGTTACACCCTAGCACCTATGACATCTTGGCATGTCGCCCTAGCATCTAGCATGCCTTAACACTGCCTAGCATACTTTGTTAATTTGTCCTTAGCACACCTAGAACTCACTGAAACTTCTAATCAAAAACTCTTATTCATTCATTTCCATTCATTTTGACATAGTTCTCCCTTGTGTTTCCCTGGCACTCCCAGCGAACACTTCCTTACACCCGTAGGCACATCTTGGCTGCATGTCACCCTAGAACTCTAGGATTCCTTAGCATTGCCAAGCATCCCTTGTAACTCCTCCTTAACACACTTGGAACTCACTAACACTCCATGGCACAACTAGATTATGCATTGTTCCCCTAATGGACTATAAATTATCTTAGGCTTCTCATGTCCAATATTAACTCATCCCATTTAACAAGTTACCAAGTCAAGGCTCACATCCAACAGTGCCCATAAAACAACAAAGCAACATAGTTTACATCTTCACATGCCATAACATCTGGCACGTTTAACAATCCATTGGCACTACATGGCACACATTATCATCCCCTACATTCCTTGGCATGATTTTCCACTCCCTAACAGACCCTACCACTCCCTAACATGCCTTGGCACTGCCTAGAATATACCCTTGTCACTTCCTCCTTAACATAATTGGAACTTGCCGACACTCCCTAACACACACTCTTACCTATTCATTTCCATGCAATTTTAACTAGTTCTCCCTTGTGTTCTCATGGCACTCCTTGACACACATTGGCACACCCTAGGACTTGGCACATCTTGGCCTGTCACCCTAGCACTCTAGCATCCCTTGGAACTACCTAGCATACCTTGTCACTCCCTCCTTAGCACACCTATAATTCGCTGACAATCCTTGTCATGCACTCTTATTCATTCATTTCCATGCATTTGAAAATAGTGCTCAATTGCTTTTCCCTGACACTCCATAACTCTCCCTAGCATGCATTGGCACACCTTAGCACCTATCACATCTTGTCATGTTTCCCTAGACTCTAGAATGCCTTAGCGCTACCTAGCATACATTGTCACTCCCTCCTTAGCACACCCTGAAATCACTAACACTTCCTATCACAAACTCTTAATCGTTCATTTGCATGCATTATTTTCACCTGGTTCTCCCTTGTGTTTCCCTAACGCTCCATAACACTTCCTAGCACTATTTGGCACACCTTGGCACCTAGCACATAGTGGTTGCATGTCACTCTGGCACACTAGAATGACTTAGCACTGCTTAGCATACCATGTCACTCCCCTCTTACCACACCTGGAACTCGTTGACACTCCCTGTCACACACTCTTATTCATTCATTTCCATGCATTTTGACCTAGTGCTTCGTTGTGTTTCCATATCACTCACCACACATTAGCACACCTAACTGCAATGAGTTTCACTAATAGTAAATCCAAAAACCCTTCCAAAGTCTAGCTAGTTACTTGTTCTTCACTAAGATATTAGGGTTAAGTCTATTGTATATTGTTTAGTGTGAAAATATTACTAGGTGTTTTTATCGCATAGAGTAATTATGATCTTCCCCATGTACACAAGGATAACTGAGAAGTGTTTCCCATAATCATGCAAGTGGAAATTCAACATGCACATCAGGGTAACCACAAAATATTTATCATATTTACACAATGCAAGGTGATAGGAAAATATTTACATTATATACGTGAATGTACTAAGATCAGGACCATTAGCATCATATCTACATATTTACCACAAGACGAGGGTCATTACAACCCCTTAAAAATAGCCATAAGGCCTTCCTTTTTTGCAGCTCCTTTACCAAAAGGGTTTAATTGAAAAACACATAGTTCCTTTAAAGATTTGTAGGTTGAAGCAGCCACTTCAAGCCCTTGAACTTAAAGATAATCAAATATTTGCAACTTGTTAAAATAATAAGTCCATTATGCACACTCCTCATCTTAGAGTTGGGTAGAGAGGGAGAATACTTGATTGATGCCAACCTTGTAAATGAAAAACTTTGCCTGCTCATTGGTTGGACACTCCACCACTAACACACACCAAAAGTCCAAGATACCCATAATATGTGCCCTACACCCAAGGGCTTAGACTAAACCTCCATAAAATGTACCTTCAACTTTAGATGTCCCAAAACAATAATATCCTAAACCTAGCCTATTTGTTAGATTTTTGTAACTCTCCTTAACTAACATTTGTTTTTAACTATTTAATCCACTTACCATATACTCTCTCTTGTCTGCACCAACCTAGTATTCAAGAACACTTATGTTTTTAATACAACCAAGTTAAGAGGGCATGTTTATTTCTTACACTTAAATGTTTTCAATACAACCAAGTTAAGAGCACATGTTTCCTTTTAAAATTCCAAAAGTATAACATGTCTATCTCTATAAACTAACAACAAAATCATTGCATAAAAAAGGTAAGCTTAAAATTAAATTAAATTTAGATTATTATTATTATGATAAATACATTGTGGAAAAATTGTTTTCAAACACAACCATAAGTAAAAGTGTTAGTTTATCAAATACAACTACAAACTTATTAAGCCAAGCTAGATCCATCTTAACCTAGATCTATCAAGCATCGAGAGGGATCCGATATCTCGATGTGCAAACCTCTTTTTTGGCACTTGATAGCTCCAGGTTAAGATGGATCTAGGTTGGTTATATAATACTATATAATATCTATATTTGTATCTATGTGTCTCTTTATTATTCCCTCTCTCCATCTTACCCCCCAAACATACACGCTCTCTCTCCATATCTATCTCTCTCTCCCTCCGTCTTCCTCTCTACCTCTCTCTCCCCTCTATCTCTCCTCTCTCCATCGCTCCCTTGTCACTTCCTCTCTCTCTACCTTTCTCCCTCTATGTCTTTCTTCTTCCTTCCCTCTCTCTCCCCCTCTAACTTCATCTCTTTCTCCTCTCTCTTATTCCTCTCTCTCCCTTTCTCTCTCACCTCCCTTTTCCCCCCCATCACTCTCTCTCTCCCCCCTCCATCTTTGTGCCTCCCTCTCTCTCTCTTTCCCTTCTCTCCCTATATTTATCCCCACTTATTCTCTCTCTCCTCTCCTCTCTTCTCTCCCTCTCTCTCTCCACATATATCTCCCTATGCCTTAGTTCTTTCCTCCCTCTCTCTCCACCTCTATCTCCCTATGCCTTAGTTCTTTCCTCCCTCTCTCTCCCCCTCCAACTCCATATATCTCTCCCCCACTCTCTTCTTCTCTCTCTACCTTTTCTCTCTCTTCCTACCTCCTTCTCTCTGTCTCCCCCCATCACTCTCTCACTCTCTCTCTCCACCCTCCATCTTTGTCACTATCTCCCTCCCCCTCTCTTCCCTCCACTTTTCTTGCTATCATCACTTGGTCCTTAGTTAAGATAGATCTATGTTGGTTCTTACTAATATTTGTATTATGTAAATTTCACATCTTTAAATACAAAAGTATTCTCATTTTTAATTTTATTAAAACCTTAATTTAATTTATATGGGAATATTTTAATAGCCATGAGGATAGAGGGTTTATATATATCCCAAAACTAATTACAACCCTTTTCCTATTAGCTTCAAATAAAAATGTTATAAAATTAAATAAAATTAAAATATTTTTATTG
>APFE031648750.1:118811-147905 GCA_000404065.3 Pinus taeda | reverse complement strand
TATTGTGAAATAAGTTATGGTTTTTGGGCATGTGGTATTGATAAGGCATGATATTAGTCCATGGTATTGTAACAAAGCTTATTTACAAGTTAATAATATCCATGGTAAAGTGGGGGTGAATATGGATGGTTAAGAATCTTGTAATATTGCTATAAAATATTTAGATTGTGAAATAATATATGATTTTTTAGCATGTGTTATTGATAAGCCATGGTATCAGCCCATGCTATTGTAACAAAGCCTATTCACAAGTCCATAATATCAATGGCAAAGTGGGGGTGAATATCCATGATTAAGAATCCTGTCATATTCTTATAAAATATTTTGATTTTGAAATAAGTTATGTTTTTTGGGCATGTGATATTGATAAGCCATGGTATTGGTCCATGGTATTGTAACAAAGTCTATTTCCAAGATAATAATATCCATGGTAAAGTGAGAATGAATATCCATGGTTAAGAATATTTTCATATTCTTATAAAATATTTTGATTGTGAAAGAAGTTATGTTTATAGAGCATGTGGTATTGATAAGCGATAGTATTGGCCCATGGTATTATAACAAAACCAATTTTTTACAAGTTAATAATATCCACTGTAAAGTGGAGGGTGAATATCCATGGTTAAGAATCTTGTCATATTGTTATAAAATATTTTGGTTGTGAAATAAGTTATGGTTGTTGGGCTTGAGGTATTGATAAGCGATGGTATTGGCTCATGGTATTGTAACAAAACCTATTCACAAGTTAATAACAAAATCAAAATATAACAAGTTCAATTTTATTATTTTTATTATTAATTGAGCCAACATTTAGATTTTTGCACTCATCCCCATACTTTTGACTTTTTATTATTATTATTATTGTTATTCTTTAACTAAGCCCATATTTAGAATTGTTTACATACTTACATTACACCTACACATATACTCTATACTCTCTAAATATTGTATTTATTGTTTTTTAGGGAGGGAAATTTTAACATTTTTGAAAAAATTCAGCCTTAATTTTGATGTAACAAAGCCCTCTTAATTCCAATCTTCATTTACTTTCTAAAAAAAGTAGTATATTTTCACTTTTCATAGGGCAGAGGGAAAACTAGTAGATATTTTCACTTTTCATAGGGCTGGAGGGAAAATGAGATTGAAGAGAGTTGTGAATTAATTTTTCACTTTTCACGGGATGGGAGGGAAAATGAGATTGAAGAGACTTGTGAATTAAAGTTTTGCCAGTAGCAGATTGATATTGGACCCCACCATTAGGTCTTCAATCCATTAATGGTGCCTAGGCATGTTTTATTTCTAACCTTGCTACATTTACACCTCACTTTTAGTCTTCTTCCACATAGGGAGGAGTACACACACCTTAGATCTCGGTTCAAAATTCACTATTTTTTTCATCCTTGCTTTTAAGTTTATGAATAACATGTTTTCACTTTTCACAAGGAAGGAGAGAAAACGAGATTGAAGAATGTTGTGAATTAAGTTTTTACTAGTAGATCCAACCCCACCATTGGATCTTCAATCCATTAATGGTGCCTAGGCATGTTTCATTTATAACCTCGCTGCATTTCCACCCCACTTTTAGTCTTCTTCCACATAGGAAGGAGTACAGACACCTCAGATCCCCAATCATTGGATCTTCAATCCATTAATGGCGCTCAGGTATGTTTCATTTATAACCTTGCTACATTTACACCCCACTTTTAGTCTTCTTACACACGGGGAGGAGTGCACACACCTCAGATCTCTAGTTCAAAATCCACTATTTTCTTCATCCTTGCTTTTAAGTTTACTAGTAGCATATTTTCACTTTTCATAAGGTGGGAGGGAAAGCGAGATTGAAGAGAGTTGTGAGTTAAGTTTTTACCTCTTCAATCCATTAATGGTGCCCAAGTATGTTTAATTTCTAACCTCACTGCATTTCCACCCCACTTTTAGTCTTCTTCCAAACAAGGACTCGTTCAAAATTAACTATTTTTTTCATCCTTTCTTTTAAGTTTAAGAGTAGCATATTTTCACTTTTCACAAGGTAGGATGGAAAATGAGGGAACATAGGTAAAAGCATATGTATTTTTACTTCTTTTATGGTTTGTCTCTATAGAGTTGATTTTATTGGGTGTACATTGTATGCATCTCAAAATTTCTCTTCAGGAACTCCTATTTTTATTCTTTCCAAGAAAAACTCTTTGGGGAATCACAATGGATGTTTCCCCACATTTGTGGATGACATCCCTCGTAAACCCATTAGCATTGAATAGTGCACCTCACCCACGGGATTTCAAATAGGGCACCCGCCAGCACAAAACTAGCCAAATACTGTGTAACATTAATGACATTCAAGTGGCTAACCCCTTGGGCTCAATAAATCATAATCAACTACACTATTTTTCATATTAACATATTGATCCTATTTAACATTTTGTTAGAGTAGCCATAACAATCCAAGCTTGTTCCTATTTTTATTTTAGTTTTTAATTCCTTCTTTGGTGTGGTGACAACTTTATATGATTGTATAGATGTTTATTTTTGTCAGAGCATATGTTGAAAATTATATGCTATCTTACATTCTACCTTGTTTGTTATGTGTTGATGGAGTTCAGTTTCATTAGTTGCAACCAAGGAACTTTGTTAGGCATGTATACAAGGATCCACTCCTAATAAATGAGGTGAAATTTAAGTGTTTCCAGAATCCAAATCTCAGGTTTTGTGAATTCACTCATATATGGTCTTGGAAAAGTGAAGTGAAATTTAATTATTTCCAAATCTTAAGTTCTATGAATTCACACATATTTGGTGCTAGAATATTTTGAGGAAACTGGAAGAATTTCTTTTAGTTGCATTCAAATTTTCCAAAAATAATACTAAATTTCTCCTTGACTAAAATTCTCCCTGAAATGGCTTTGGGATTGAAAATTTTGTAGATATTTTTAGGGAAACAACCCAAAATACTTTTTCCAAATTAGAGTTTTATAACACTACGTACTAAAACAGTCTTCTATTTTCTGCTGCAAATGTCTAATAGAGTCTTCCTAGAAACTGATAAGAAAATTAGGTAGATGAGTTGGATGGTCTAAATAATTCTTAATGAATAATCACTTAACATAAATGATATATTAGGTTGCATAAATATATAACTTAGAAGCATGAAATGAAGAAGAAATCCCAACGAGATTGACATATTCTTAATTGAGTTGAATGAGGTTAGGAATAACTTTGAGTAGAGGGTGTTGAAAATGGCATAATTTTGTTCTGGTTGGATAGATTTAGAACTTAAAATTAGCAGTTTTCTTGCTTGCATAACTTGGGAATATTTTTATATCTCAAGTCTCAACCTTATTGAATAGTATGATTTATGCCTTGAAATGTTGAGATATGCTGTGATACCACTTGCTAGTAACCCAAACACTTTGGATGAAAATTTAGTTGTGTATTTTACTTGCAAAAGATATAAGTGAAAATATAGATTAATTGTCCCTTGTGTAGAATTTCCTTGAAATTCTGCTACTACTTGAATGAATAAATATGAAACTAGTTGTTGCATGAAGACAAAAAATATCTCTACCAAATTGTAGTGGAATAGAACAAAAATAAAACACAGTCACACTATATAAAAAAAACAAACTTTTCTAGGGAACCCAACTGGCAAAACCCTCTGCTAGCTGTAGAAATTTAAAATACTATCCATATTAGACTTTGAGACACCTTCTTCACACCAGGTTCATCGATGCTTATTGCTTTCCATATTCATTTTCATAAGCATTAGGGTTGTTGTCCATCAAATCAGACTAGCTAGAAAGTGTCTCTTTAATTTCAGAAAGAAGATCAGGATCAACTTCATCCAAGAATCCCATAGAAGGATCATTAGTAGTAAGAAGAAAGGTCTTTTTAAATTTTATTTCATCACATCCATCCATCATAATCACTGATTTGTCTTCATTTCTTTCGTAGTCATTTTCAATGTTCGATGCAAAAGGTAATTTAGTATGATATAATCCTTAGGAAACCAACCTCAAACATATTGTTGGTTAATTAATGTTTTTTGAAGTTTATTGAGGTTGAGTTTTATCATGAAACTACTAGAAGAATACTAAAATGGGTGAATTGATTATCTTGATAACAATGTTATGGTTTGATCTAGTCCTTGAAAGGAACTTATAGTTGATGGTCAAAATTTCACATTCCTTTCATTTTTTTATCTTCACATATAACAAATATCTTTATGTTATAGCCTCTAGCTAGATATATATAGTAATTGCCACTCAGAAGTTGGATTCCATCATTTTGGAGCTTGAGCTTACACAACTTACATTTATTTGAGTTGAAAATGTCATTAGATCTCATTATATCATCTATTGCGGAGCATGAATCCAATTTACCTTTGTTCAGTTAAAAATGTAATTAGATCTTGCTATATCATCTTTTTTACAGAATGAATCCAATTTCTCATAGTCCATTTGCTTGAGGTATAACAAAGCTACATTAATTCATTAAACTTACTTTTAATATTCTATTTGTTGATTGTGATTCTGTAGGCCACATCTAAATTCGAGAAGGGGCATATTTAATGAAGTGTGGAAGGAGACAGAAGCTTCAGTTATGTCCTTTCAAACTTTCTAAGCTATGTAATAAAATTTAAAAAAAATTCTCCATAGAATGTTGTGCTTTAACTTTTTCTTTTGATAATGGATTATTTATGTGATCTCCCCTCTCTTACACACAACCAAAGTCTAGACATACATGATTTTTTGGGATATGTGGACAATGGAGAGATTTACGCTAACCATTTATCTAGAAATTTACACTGTAGAAGATCAAGCATTTATAGTTGAATATTTCCTTGCCACTAAATTAGAGTTGAAGAGTCGAACTCCTATTTTTCAGGCATATACCAAACTTTTAAATCAATTTATTGCTGACTCTGTATAGACCTTCCATGGGAGGGAAAAGAGTGATCACTACCATTGCTTAATCTTTCTACAGACCAAGTAAAGATTCAAAATGTGTATAAATTAGTGGCTCCTTTGAGAATCCCAAGAGTGGCGCTATTGTAGCAACAAGAAATTGATTTATTTTGAGTTCTTCATTAGTGCATTGATAGTATATTGTTTATTCCATACAATGCCTCAACAGTGTATGATCAAATTACAATTAAGCCTATCATAATATTTTGACTTGCCCTCTTTTAGAGGGAAACTAGAGTGTGTGTCAAGCTTGCACATCACAATTGTATCATGCAAAGTTTACTTGGGACAAGTTTTGTGGATCTAAGCAGCAAGATACCTGTTGGAATTCAAGAGGCAACAATACTGCAAAGTGGGAAAGGGATTTCACAGTTAACCTGGATTTCACATTATGGTTGGAGTCGGTTTGTTAACAAGATGTTGGATACCCCAACTTCCTTTTTATGTCTGAGTGCAATATTGAATCCTTTGATATATTCCTCGCTCAATTGTCATTAAGTGATGGGTTTTCTCAAAAGTGTTGCACACCTATAAACTTTACTAGAGTTGTTCTTGAGTCTTCAGAGGTGGTTAGCTTTTCAAAGCACACATGTACAAGAAGAGGAGAAATAATATGCCCGACTAATTTGAAGTTATCTACCTGTGAATAGGGTGTTCCCATTTATAAACTTGATGACTCGCTCTACTTATTTATAGTGAACAACTTTGGGACTTGCCATGAATCATGAGACAATTCCAAACCCATAACTATAAATTTCTTATTTAAATCTATATCCAATAGATTAGAATCCGCACAAGGAGAACTCCATTCTTGTTTCGAAAGAACCTACAATCAAATTGTACCATGTTATTTAATATTTTTTGTATTTATTCGCATCCTTGGTCTATGACATAAAGATGCAACAGGCTACCTTGCATTTTCTATACTAACACTCCTAAAAAATAATAAAGTATGCCCAAATCTATCATTTCAAATGATCTATGTAGCTCACCTTTTCATTTTTCAATTATCTAAGTTGTTACCTATATTGATGAGAACTTCTACAACAGATACCACAGTGACAATATATGTTATAGTTTTATCTGTGTCTCTCTGAAGGTGTTTCTCCTTTAGTAGAGCAATAATACATTGTAGTTTCCATTTAGGGGAGAAATTTACCCAGTAGCAACCTTGGCCTGTGTGCAGATGGGTTGAATGCACATTTGACTCTATCTATTGCTTTGAAGGTGTTTCTCCTTCAGCAATACATGATTTTAGTAGATACTGTCAATCTGCACCTTTAGTAGATGCATGCAGCCTTGGGATACATGTTGTATATTATAGTTGTCCTATGAGGTTGTAGCAGCGATGAAAGAAGTGCATCAGTTTTAGGCATATTTAGTATGATTTTATAGTTTGACTTAGATGCTCACTTTTCTTAATTTAGATGTTTATCTTAGTTCTGTTTTATGCACAGATTTATTTTTAAGAAAAGTGCACAGTAGAGAAGGATTCTATATTTTGAGTAGGGGACACACTTCTAGGTAGGGGTTACTCTATTCTAGGAAGCTTTTTCCATGCAGGTTAGGTGCTTTATCCAAGAATCCCAAGAGGTGCTATTGTAGTAATAAGGAATTCGTTTATTTTGAGTTCTTCATTAGTACATTGATAGTTTATTGTTCATTCCATGAAATACCTCAATATTGTATACGACCATATTCAGTATGCTTTTATAGCTTGACTTAGATGCTCACTTTTCTTAATTTAGGTGTTTTTCTTAGTTCTGTTTTACGCATAGATTTATATTTAAGAAAAGTGTACAATAGAGAAGGGTTCTATATTTTGAGCAGGGGACACACTTCTAGGTAGGAGGTACTCTATTCTAGGAAGCTTTTACCATGTAGGTTAGGTGTTTTATCCAAGAATCCCAAGAGATGCTATTGTAGCAATAAGAAATTCATTTATTTTGAGTTCTTCATTAGTGCATTGATAGTATATTGGTTATTCCATGCAATACCTCAATATTGTATGATCAAATTACAGTTAAGATTGTCATAATATTTTGACTTACCCTCTTTTAGAGGGAAACTAGAGTGTGTGTTAAGCTTCCACGTCACAATTGTATCATGCAGAGTTTACCTGGCATGAGTTTTGTGGATCTAAGCATCCAGATGCCTATTTGAATTCAAGAGGGAAAAATACTACAAAGTGGGAAAGAGGTTTCGTAGTTAACCTACCTTTCACATTATGGTTGGAGTTGGTTTGTTAGCAAGATGATGGATACCCCAACTTCCCTTTTATGACTAAGTGAAAGATTGAATCCTTCGACATATTCCTCGCTCAATTTTCATTAAGCAATGGGTTTTCTCACAAGTGCTTCACATATATAAACTTTACCAGAGTTGTTATTGAGTCTTTGGATGTCGTTATCTTTTCAAAGCACACACGTACAAGAAGACGAGAAATAATATGCCCGACTAATTTCAAGTTATCTTCCTACGAATAGGGTGTTCCTTTCCATAAACTTGTTGACTTGCTCCACTTCTTTCTAGTGAACAAATTCGGGACTTTTCATGAATTGTGAGACAATTTCAACCCCATAATTATCATTTTCTTATTTAAAGTTATACCCACTAGATTAGAACCCGCACAAGGAGAATTCCATTCCTGTTTCAAAATAACCTACAATCGACTTATACCATGCTATTTAATATTTTATGTATTTCTTCACATCCTTGGTCTGTGACATAAAGATGAAACAAGTTACGTTTCATTTTCTATTCTAACACTCGTAAACAATAATAAAGTATGCCCACTGTCATTTCAAATGATCTATGCATCTCACCTTTTGGTTTTTCAATTATCAAAGTTGTTTCGTATATTGATGAGATCATCGACAACCGAGGCCACAATCACCATATCTATTAGAGTTTTATCTGTGTTGCACTAAAGGTGTTTTCCCTTCAACAACACTATAATACATTGTAGTTTCCATTCAGCGGAGAAGTGTACCCAGTAGCAGCCTTGGTCTGTGTGAAAATGGGTTGAATTCACAATAGACTTTATCTATTATTTTGAAGGTATTTCTCCTTCAATAGTACTTCATCTCAGCAGATCCTTTCAATCTACACCTTCAACAAATGCATACAGCTTTGGGGTACATGCTATAGATTCTAGTTTTGCTGTGAGGGTATAGCAACGATGAAAGAATCACATCGATTTTAGGCATCTCATTGGTGTTGTATGAAAGCATGCTTGTCTAGTGTTTCCCAAAATTATATAGAGCCATATTTATTGTACTTTTATAGTTTGACTTAGATGCTCACTTTTCTTAATTTAGGTGTTTTTTTTAGTACTACTTTATGCACATATCTATCTTTAAGAAAATTGCACGGTAGAGAAGGATTCTATATTTCGAGCAGGGGACACTCTTCTAGGTAGGAGGTACTCTATTCTAGGGAGCTTCTGTCATGCATGTTAGGTGCTTTATCCTAGACAAAGTTCCAAGTCCTTGCCTCTTTCACAAATTCCTTACCAGACAAGACACCGGTGGATAGAGTTCCAAGTCCCTAAATTTTCCAAAAACCCACCTGACCCTAGCTATCTAGCCTAAAATCCTTTACATTCTAGTCATCTCTTGGCTATGATTTCATAGAGAGAGCCCTCTTTGGTTTGGTAGGACTAGCTACCAAACTAAAAGCTTGGTCTATGGTTACCTCCGTCGATCTCTTCATCAGCCTAGGACATTATGGAGGATAACAGAGGGCATGACAATTAGGGAGTGCCAAGGTTTTCTAGTGAATGTAAGGTTACTAAGTCATGGAAAAATGTAATGATAGTTGTGAGGTCATAACTGCCAAGGTGTGTTAGAGAATGCTAGGGAATGCTAAAATGTGCCAGATAGTATGAAGACATGTCAAACAAGCTAAGATGTTCCAAGTGCTAAGGCATGCCAAGATGTACAAGGGTTCCAAGTCCCTGCCTCCTCTTCATCCATATGATATGCACTTATGACATTTCCTTTGCAATATTTGGTGCCTTTGATAGTTACAGGTCATTTATAGGTTATAAATGTCTTCAGAGTTTCACTTTTAATTGAGTATTCAATTAAAAACATTGATTCTCTTATACATAACTATTTTTCCCTCCACCCAATTTTCATAACTTCAATAACCATTAGGTAGGGGCATACATCTTTGATGTTTCTTTTCTTGTTTAGTAAAATATTGTTGAGACTTTAATTTATTGAAATTTTTAGAATTCACATTTTATGAAGTTTCAAGGTCTAACTTAAAAAAATATAATTCTTTAAACGGTGCTATCTCAATGGAAGAGAACCTACTTTACAAGAAGGAGGTTGGTGGTTCAATTCCATCATGCCCTAACATCCATATAGAATGGCGATGATCAATTTTTGGTGATGAAGGCTCTTTTGATCATCACCAATGAGCTTTGGTGACATTTTTTGACCCTCACCAAAAATATGAAATGGTGACAGTCAACGAACGCCACCATATATACGCATCAATAGTGACAACCCTCAAAGATCTGTAACGATAAATTGTTGTTGTTGATATGAAATGGTGATGATCGTTGTCCATCATTATAGTCATTATTCATGATGGGCATTGAATGTCACCACAACACCTATACTTCTAGCAATGCAGCTTTTGATGACGGTCAATGAAAGTGACCATATATATGCACTAATAGTGACGACCATTAAATATCCATCACAATAAATAATTATTGTTCATATGAAATGGTGACAGTCACTATCGGTCATTATAATCAATATTCATGATGGACCTTGAATGTAACCATAACACCTATACTTTTGGCGATGCCGCCTTTGGTGAAGTTCATTTTTTGGTGACCGAGGCTATGGTCTGTCACCATTGCTCGTATGCAATGGTGACAGTTGTTATCCGTCATTATAAATAATTATTGGTGATGAACTTTGAATGTCACTACAACACCTATAATTTTGGTGACGCCATTTTTGGTGACGTTCAGTTTTTGGTGACGGAGTCTATGGTCCATCACCATTGCTCATATGAAATGGTGACAATCGTTATCTGTCATTATAAATCATTATTAGTGACGAAATTTGTATGTCAGTACAACACCTATACTTTTTGTGATGCCAGCTTTGGTGACGTTCAGTTTTTTATGACGAATGTTCTTTTAACTGTCACCAATGAGCTTATGGCGACATTTTTTGCCCCTCACCAATGTCCTTTTTTCTTCTAGCTTATTCTATAGCCTAGCAGTTTTTTTCCCTTTCCATTTGCAGGGTGCAATTAGACTTGTAGACCCTTTCCTCCTTTTTTGATCTCTTTTTCTTTTAAAATCTAATCTAATATATCACTTATTTCTTCCTTTGGTCCAGATTAAATAGTTGGACCATATTTATTTTGTATCTAGCTATTGATTTGCCAAGATTAAACTGTTTGGCAAATATTTATTTTCTAAGCTATAAATATAAATTGAAATTTGTTCAATCATGCTTAGACTTTATGATTTGAACAACTTTTTTGGGGTTTTCTTTTTCTTGTTTTTTAAATACCCTCTTTTCACTTTTTATTTTTTGTGAAATCAATTGAATATTGAAATCTATGAACAATTTGAAACCTGCAAACTATGAAATGCTCATTCACCTTAAGATCCTATAAATTATAGGACCCTAACAAAATGGAACGGAGGGTACCATGCTGAAGATGATGTGGTCTTGATATATATGTCTCTCACAATTTTGGAAACAAAGGTAATGAGATCCTATATTGGGCTTCAGAAAATATCAAGAAGTGTGATATATAGGAAAAGTAGGCCCTATGCCAAGTCATTTGTACTTGCTATCTTAGGAGGCCAAAGTTGTTCCAGGATTTGTTTCTTTCCATTTTGGTCATCTTCTGCACCTGGGAAGCACTCGAGGAGAGATAAGTTAGAACACATAACCCTAAAATTCTCATTTTGGTATACTGAGTTCGAGTTGCGTGGTAGCTGTGTGTATTTCATGGATACACATGGTAGGATCATGGGTAATCAGCTGACAACCGCACTGGTCGTGCAACTTGAGGGCCAAAAGCTGCAGCGTCATTGATTTGGTGATTCCTGACTTAGACTCTTCATGTTGCATCATCTACGCACCTATAACAAGTATAGGCACGCGACGATGCGTCTACTTAGCAAGCAGATGTGAGGCCACATAATCGTGTCGTCATGATTTATGGCTTGGAAGACATGCACAATGTGAGTATGTTTGAAAATCAAATGTGTGTCTTAAATGCCTTTTATGGGAAAAAATGCACAGATGATTTAAAAAAAGGATTTTGGCAACCTAGGAAGCTGATTTTATTTTATTTTATTTTGGCATCGTTGATGGTAGGATGGGCATGTTGAGGAGAGAGCAGGATTTGTAGTTTCTACATACAACTTCCACAGTGGATGTTTCTACAAGTAGGACACTGTCATGTTGGGGGTTATTAAAGTTCCTTCAAAACCCTATTTTGAGGTCGCATGATGTATTCCTTTGATTCCTGATTCGATGTTTGGATGTGGATGGTGAGATGTTCAACATTAGTCAGACTGATCTACCTATTTCTGCTGAGGTAGATATATATTTTGTGTCCAGATTTGTGCCTCATTGGGAGGTCTTTCCACAACCCCTACTAACCAAGCATGTGGATATTTGTAGACGGGTGGAGGTAGAGGAGCACTATGAGCCCAACCCTTATGATGATGGGTGCATCCACATTCCTTCAATCTCGAGAAGAATCAGTGGGTCCTCAGGTGGGAGGTGTGGGGTTGTAGCCCTAGATAGTTTTTTATGTATGTACAAGGGAAAACACCCATTATGAGGATGATCCCCTATGTTCATGACCTATTTTACCTAGCCTTGATCCAACGGATGTATATATATTTTTTGTACTCATATATACATATATCTATACATACATACATATATATATATATATATATATATATAGATATAGATATACATATGAGATTTTATTTTTTGCAACTATGATGATGTGTTTTGATGATATGCTTCTATACATGTGATGTATTTATGCATTTCTATGATGGATATACTATTGGTGCTTCAAGTTTCGTGATGGTTATATATATGTGATACATGCGAGTTTAGGATTTGATTAGCTATGTGGTTAGATATAAGATTTTGATTTATTGGTAAATGTCTAAATGTGATATGATCAAAACTTCAAGCTAACCTTTGTGCATACATATATTTCTGAAAGAGGCATGGATCATGAAACTTGAAGGTTATATTCATCTACGATACAACAAGATGGGAATCAAGCAATACATGAATGTCAAAAATACTTAGATGGGAGGCATCAGCCAAGAGGCATATGATGGGATTGTACTTAGCTTGATTGTTGTTTTTCTACCCTATACATAGTCCATTGGTGAGACATGGTGTGTGGTCGAGAGAGTATATGGCCCAGGTGATGGGTAGCGAAAGCCCTACGCAACAGTTAGGAGGTGCGAAGCCGAACATTTTGGGTAAAGTCAGGGTAAAGACTCCGCTAAAAGTGTAGAGCACGAGGTATAATAGGTTGAGTCAAAAGGTAGTCCTCCCAAAATTAATGTAAATAAATGTAAATAAGGTCAGCCCACGCAAGGGGTGTGGGCCAAGGAAGGGTATAAATAGAGCGAGGTTCTATGGGTAGAAGGGAGGATAGTTTTGACAAGGACTATGAAATAGGAAATATAATGGGTACTTGAAGAAGATAGATTGAAAGTGTACGTAAGTCCAAGTCGAGGGATAAGGGTAGTAGGTAGAGGTTCTGCATCTATGCGCACAGAGGCCTGGAAAGTCCACAGCTATGTGCGCAGACCCCAGCAGTTGAGTGTGCAAGGTGGATCTGGATGTATTAAAGATAAAGTGGAAATAAAGATCAGTTTCTTTTGAAATTTTGTGTTTCTTCTGAGCTATCATAATATCTATTTAAATTAATCTACTAATGGTTTAAATGAATGTAAATCTAGGTTCATTTTAATGCACGAATTAGTTGTGTTGGTTAAATGTTTGCTTAAAGACCTTGGTAATTGGTAACTACTTCATCTAATAGAAAAGCGCACTAATAAGAAAGATATAATCAAGTTGGATCTGTGTGAAGGTCATGCAATGCAGAGCTGTAAACTAGTGTGAAAAACCTCCAGATCACACCAAGACATCCCTAGGGTGCTGAAACCTAGTTCCAGCACCCTCCCCTGCTACCTTGGGTGAGACCTCAGTCTGCGCTCCACGGGCTATTGCCAAAAAGGCTGGTAGCTATGGGATTTGTTTGGCTAAATATCTCTTCTGAACTTGGGTCAGGCCCATATAAGCCAACAAATGGTTCCGTTGTCGGGACTAGGATCTGCCTAAGGGGTGTCTAATATGGGAACACTAGAATCCTATGAAGAAAGAACTTGAAGATTGGTGGGATCTGAAGCTTCATGAGTTTGTGGTTAAGGAAAATAGAAATTCGCAGATATCATAGGAACAATGGTTGGATCACTCTATATTCATAGATATACACAAGATCTTCTTCGTAAGATTCCCAATAGAATTGTATGAGTGGATTGTGAAGTTAGCTGATAGTGTGGGGAGGTGTAGATTAGACCAGCCGATAAGGTGGACTCCGGGACTGGTGCACAAGCTGGAAGCCACCGACGATAGACTTGCACGTGCTATAGATCACTGGTTAGATCAGATAATAGGGGGATTTATCACTAAATTCATGATAGATACAACTGTAAGTTACAATGAAGCAGAAAGGTAATTTCTCCAAGGACCACGGGGTAGGTACATCAAATCATGGATACTTGGATTCAAATGTTGTTGTGTGAAAAACAGATTTTGCACATATATTGATATTTGGAGTAACGCAGAGCAGAAAGGGTTATTGAAGAACAAGAGAAGTAGAAACAGCTCGTTGATTTCTATCTCGCAGGAAAGCGAGGAGGACCTCACCAGGTTCTCACTAGGGAGTGCAGTCTGATTGATTAAAGAATGCTTCCCATTGATACCACCTCCATCTACACTACCACCCGCTTCACCTGCATCGAGTCCATCCACACTAACACCCCTTCCACCCCCTCCACCACCAAAAGCTGGGATGATAACCGCAGTCAAGTTACCGACATTTCTGGGTGTAGGGAATGAAGAGCCAAGTCAGTTCTGATTTGTGATCAAATTTGTATGGGACGCGCAAGGCATAACAAATGAAAACATTAAAAAGGCCATGCTGGTCAGTGCACTACAGGACTACGTGCTAACATGGTACATAAAATACTCAACCGACCATCTAAATGAGGTAATAGTGGCAATCCAAGATGTGTTGAATAAATAATTTGGCTGACCAAAGTCTGAAGCCCAGTGGGTCATTGGATTCAAAGAGATAGCAATGTTTCCTGGTGAAACTTTGTGGGATCTGGACCAGAGATTAAAAAGTACTATTCGTGAAGCTAACATGACTTTAACAGATGGGCAGCATTATGCATGGTTTGTGGCATCCTTAACACCCCATTTGAGGACATCTTTGTCACACCATAAGATCTCAACCCAAGCCGAGGCACTAGAGACAACAATGAGGTTACACGCGATCCCAATACCGGACCCAGGGGTGGGAGTTCAGAAAATCCATGCGCAACATCAAAACTTGAGCCTGGAAGTGCAGAGTCTAAAGCAAGGAAGAGTGTCTCGACCAGAGGTACGCCCGGAGGTAGGCTGTATTAAATGTAAGAGCGAAGCACATGACAAGGACCATTGTCTGGTTTTTTTGAACTATCTGGTGGGAGGAGGCCTGATGCCGCTAAAAGTAGAAGTACAAGCAGGGTCGGGTGCTCCACCTGTGCTTTGGTGCACAATTTGCCAGGTAGGAGGAAATCATGCCATGGACAACTTCCACCTATTGCTGAGCTTACAACAACCTCCTCAACACTTATTTTGTAACTTCTGCAAAACAATGGGTCACGAGGAATAGGATTGTCGCATGTTGATGGATTGACCACCTACGTATAGGATGAAAAGAGACGAGCGGGTAGGACCCAGCTACACCATTCACGCATAGGGGATTCTTGATACACAGATGGGGTTGCAAAGGATTGGGGCCCGAATAGGGCCGCAGACAGTTAATCTATTATAATTGTGGTGGACAGGGACATTACGCCCGAGATTGTACGAATCCAACTAAAGCCTATTGTTCGTCATGCTACCAGTTTGATCACAATGCAGTCGGTTGCCCTACACTGATTGCTCAATTACGAGAAAAGGGAGTACTCCCAACCAGCCCCACTCAGAACGTCCAGATGATGAAGGCTGAACCACACACCGAAGACCCCAAAATCAACACGATGCTCAGAAGTAGCGCAGCTATAGGGGAAGATAAGGGGAAGAATCCAGAAGATGATACGTGGATTCAGAAGGCTCTTGCCAAACAACTAGAATTTACTTTGGCACAAGCAAGGGAAACCTTCTTGGAGGCTAAGAAAAATTTTGCAGAAGCATGGACTTCGGGTAGTAAGGGGCAACCGAAACTGGAACAGGATAGATCTTCGAAAACTACCTTCTTAGAAACCTATAGGAAGCTTCTGAGGCATGCTAATGTGGTAAAAGGGTTATAAGAATTAATAACTAGATGTGCTGGGGTAGATGAACTGTGCCTGATCCGCAAATTGGGAAAACATGTTTTGCATACCGGTCGGGAGATGCAACTAACCATCCAGATTAGCGACTATGAGATGGACCAAATCATTTTAGATCGAGGGTCCGATGCAAATGTCCTACCAAAACAGACTTGGGAATGCATGGGCTGACCTACGCTGCAATGGTCCCCGATCCAATTATGGATGGCCAACCAACAAAAGATTTTGCCTATGGGAACGTTGCAAGGGGTTACCGTGGACATCGACAGTGCCAGCATGAAAACAGAGTTTGAAGTCATTGAGATCGTGGATGACAGTAACCCATATCCAGTGTTGCTAGGGATAGATTGGGCAATAGACATGAATGAAATCATCAACCTCAAGAAATGAAAAAATGATCTTTGAAAAGAATTCTCTCCGAGTAGTGATTCCATTAGATCCAGCTAAAGGAGCGCATTATACTAAACCTATGTGCAACAATGACAGTGATGGGGAACTAGACTGTACTTATCAGCTCACGGCGCGAGATCGGGACAGGGTGAATCCAATAGCGGACTATCGATTATCATGGGACCACGATAGCTCTTACATGTCAGATTAAGATGAAGAGGTTGAATGATGGCAGAACCGACTGCATGAAGTAACCACATTAAATTGCAACATGATGGTCATGATAGGAGCCGTAGAACAATCCATGGAGAAAGCTGAAAAACCAGTTGCCTCAGAGAAGTCGAAACTAGATGCACTGATAATATCTACGGTAGCACCCCGAACAGCCTTGGCTTCAGCAAAAAGGTTAGTTGTAACAAAGTAAAGGAAAAAGCATGGAGGTCGCAGACAAGCACAAGCATAAGTGACCAGACAAACTAAGGAAAGCAGCCCAAAATGACTCCAGTCACCAGTAGCCAATGACAAGGTCCATAGGGACTCAAGGGCAGCCCACATCGGGGTCGTCCAATGACATAAACCTCATGGAAATTACAAATACTGTGGCCTAGATGGGTCTGGAGTAAGCGATGAAAGAATGCTCAGAGGAAGCCGGATAGCTACAAGCCCCGCAGTGACAACACACTTTGGGTACGGTCGAAAGACAAAAGAGAAATATGTGGGATTGGATTTAGCAGATTATCACACCGCGACACTCACAATAGCGGAGTCCCACTGCACATAAAATGATTCAGACCACTTAGGAATACTGCTAAGAATGACCAAGCTATGACCCTGCTATCATGGCTACGCACACATCCTCGGAACAAAAAAATGGCTACCCAAGTGACTGAGCGATGCTCGCAGCCTGGGCTAGCAAGGACATTATGACGTCGACCTGACTAGTGGTTGACGCTATAGTCTTAGTGCCTCGAGCAATTGAAAGAAGGCGTGGGACTATAAACAAGTCTGCGAGAAGCTAATCTGGCAAAGCACTTCCCTCCCAATCACAGCAACACCCAAGGGGCTACGCTACAGCGCAGACCAGTCAGGAGATGACCATTAGCACCACTATTCATGACAAGGACGTTACGGTATGGCGGGAAGGAGTGGGCGGTGGACCTTTAAGGCGAATGTTTTGAGTCAGATCCACTGAGATCTGCCTAGGGAACATTAGCTCTATGCTAGAAAAGAAGGGAAGAAAGTTGTTCAAAATTTCGGCTTTATCTTATGATCGGGGCATGGCACATGCATATTGGCAATATCAATTAGAGCAGAGTAGCAAGCAACCAACTCCCAGACAACTCATGAGTACTATGGCCAGAACTCGAGCATGATTTGCAAAAGAAATGTAGTTGAATCCGAAAGAACCAGAGGGCAGGATTCAGGCACCGGGGGTTCTGAAATCCCCATGCACACTGCAAAATAAGAAGACTAATAAAAAGACAGGAGCAATTTGAGCCTCACCATGATTCACTAAGCAATCCGCAGTTGATAAGGGAAAATTCGTTTCCACTAAAACTGATGACGATGATGATGCTCTCCAAGAGTTGCTTGACTAGATAGACGCACAAGCTGAGGAGGAAGTGGATGCATTTCAACTCCCATCGTTACCTCCATATCTTTCTCCATGGTGAGGGTCAAACAAGCTACCCAAGGACTTAGACGTTGAGAAGGCTGAGCTCCAAACCCCGCTTCTTCCAGATGACATAAGGTTTGAAGGCTTGCCATTGGGGCACATTTTGAGCCTCAAGTTTCAAGATTGGGATTTGGCCGACTGCAACAAGTTCCCTGAGTTGGCCGCAGACATGTTATTACCATGGGTATGGCTACTAGGTGTGAAGAAGGTGGGCATCCTCAACCTTAGATGGCTATCTCATTACCACCGTGTGACTATTACCACATTTGTAATCCGACAACTACTCTGTCTGGTACATGATGGATTCCTGTGGTTGGAAGAGCCGATCCCAATCACAGTTGAACTAATCCACCGAATAATTCACCTACCGCTGAAGGGAAATGATGCCACCGACACCACAGGAACCAATAGTGAGGTAGGGCTCACCAAAACAACAAAAACACGATATCAGCTGGAGAAAGGTAATCACAGATATGTCATAGCTAGCATCAATGATCGAGCTATCCGAGTGGCTACCTAGCTCCTCGCTTGTAAACTCATGAGGAAATGTCATGCAGACGAAGTACTCGCTTCTATCATTGTGCTAGCTAGACAGTGTACTGAAGGGGTTCAGTTCAATTGGGCACAGTTATTATGCAATGAATTCCTGACCAACTGTCAAGAAGCACAAGACAAAGGTAAGACATTTCACTATGCATGGTTTCTTTTTTCAATTCTCTTGGTTACAAGCAAACTACCGTAGGATAGCGAGTTCCCTAGCATTACAAATGACCTCCTTGAGGTAGTGCGGTATATAGTATTATGCGGTACTAGGGATGCGAAAAGGGTTTCCGCAATTCACGCATTTTGGACCTTTATGGAAGGAAGCATAAGGACAAGGATTGCTCGATGACTGTGAATATCTCCCACAATCTATAATAATTTCCATAGCACGGCCGAGTTTAAAGCCGACATGCATCTCTTGTACATCCGAGCATGGAACGATCCAGAATAGTCCTGGGTCGCACTTCCTTTCATGGCAACGGATGAGGCAATCTATGCAGTTTTGGCAGCGTAGCCACTCGAATGGAATGCCCCAGATAAGGCCATCCTCACCCAAATCGCTGCGCAATAGCAAAAGGACCAACAACAGTGGCTCATTCACCTGGCAGAAAAGACACGTCAGGGACAATAGATGGCCTCACAACAAGAAGCGTCTAAAAATCCGCCAATAGAAGAGATCACGACAAAGCAGGTATTGAACTAATACTAGGAAACATAGACACAGGACCATGTGGATCAGGTCAAGCGATCACACACACAGGACTCACCAACTGCTCAGAAAAAGTGCAAAATAGCGAAGGTGTTGGAGAAAGAATTTGTAGCGAGTCCTACCACTACTAGTGCCTTGCCCGCTCTAATTACAGAGCAAACAATTGTGTTGGGGGAGATCAGGATGCAATTGGAGGCAATACAGGTGCACTCTCTAGGCAGGCTCCACCTCGGTGACAATACAACTGTAGCTGAGTAGATGGTGTGTGCACCCACACCGAACACTATACCATTGCCAGCTGATGCTATCCTAGCCAAAGGCACCAGTGACGACCATAGTTGGGAGTTAAATCTGGCTACCCTACCTGGAGGGTCACTCTACTAGCTACAAGATGGAATCACTAATGAACTCTAGGCTCGAGAAAGTTGAGCCCTTCGCACTTTGATGGAGCAAAAAGCCAAGTTGGAACAGGTAAATCTTCAGAATGCTGCCTTGGTTAAACGTTATTACGATGTCGAACAAGCTATAACAGAAGCATGAAACATAGTTCTGGCGTTAGATATCCCCATGGACCTTCCAATCATTACCAAGGTTCAATACATGGCCTCAGGATCCCGCATGGCCCAAGAGGTGGCCACAAAAGCACAGGGGGAGCTTACTCAACAAATAGCAGAGCTCAGACTCCAGGTGCAGCAACCATTGGCGCACCATGAGCAACGTCGCGTGAAAATTCAAGTAGGCATGGAAACAATGAGATGTGCAATATGTGACTATTCGAGGCTCTTAGTTCAGTATATTGGTATACTTACATCTCTCCAGGAGGACCCCACCATACAGCATGTAGAAATTGAGGTGTGCGCATTGCAACTGGCCTATGATATAACTCGTGGCGATGCACAGATGGTCGCTCTCACACAGCGGTTGGCCAAAATGTAGGAGACCCAAGCTCTCAAAGCCTAAATGGATGTTACACAACAACAAGAGGCAGAGCTTCAAGAACGCATTCAGCCTTGGCTTGATGAATTGTTTGTCATTTATACAATGATTGAGGGCAAGTTAGAATATATATGCAGGCAGTATGCGATTTTGAGCAGGTGAATCCAACTAACACGAATGTATAAGTGACTCGGGTGGAACAGGTACGACAAATTGCTACAGAATTTGTTGAAGAAACACGCGTTGTGTAAGAGTTAGCAACCAACTTCTATGAGAAGATCACCACGCCAGCCTAGTGGCTCGAGACAAGTCATGATGATTATGTTGGGGGACTATTGGGTAGTGAAAGCCTCGCGCAATAGTCATGAGGCGCAAAGCTGAACATTTTGGGTAAAGTCAGGGTAAAGACTCCACTGAAAGCGTGAAGTGCGAGGTAAAATAGGTTGAGTCAAAGGGTAGTCCGCCTAAAATTAATGTAAAGAAATGTAAATAAGTTCAGCCAGCGTAGGGGGTTTGGGCTAAGGAAGGGTATAAATAAAGCGAGGCTTTATGGATAGAAGGGAGGAGAGCTTTGACAAGGAATATGAAATAGGAAATGTAATGGGTACTTGAAGAAGATAGATTGAAAGTGTCTGTAAGTCTGAGTCGAGGGATAAGGGTAGTAGGTAGAGGCTCTGCAGCTGTGTGTGCAGAGGCTTGGAAAGTTCGCAGCTATGTGCATAGAGCCCTGCAACTGAGTGTGCAGGGAAGATATGGATGTATTAAAGATAAAGTGGAAATAAAGATAAGTATCTTCTGAAATTCTGTGTTTCTTCTGAGCTGTCATAATATTTGTTTAAATTAATCTGCTTATGGTTTAAATGAATGTAAATCTGGGTTCATTTTAATGCGCGAATCAGTTTTGTTGGTTAAATGTTTGCTTAAAGACCTTTGTAATTGGTAACTACTTCATCTAATAGAAAAGCACACTAATAAGAAAGATATAATCAAGCTGGATCTGTGTGAAGACTGAGCAACGCGGAGCTGTAAACCAGTGTGCGAAACCTCTAGACCACACCAAGACATCCCTAGGGTGTGGAAACCTAGTTCCAACATCCTCCCCTGCTACCTCGGGTGAGACCTCAGTCCGTGCTCCACGGGTTGTTGCCAAAAGGGCCATAGCTATGGGATTTGTTTTGCTAAATAACTCTTCCGAACCTGGGTCAGGCCCATATAAGCCAACACCAAGTTACAGTAGTGAGGTTTTGTGACCATCGATAAGCACCATCAGTGAACCCATGGTGAGAGGCTAGAAAATGATCAATCTATGACACATAATGAAATAAAGGTTTCGGAGTGCATCCATGATGAATTAGTCATCATAAAAATAAGTCATGGTACATAAATTTTCATTCTAGGTCTACTTGCAATGTTATGGTTGAAACATTTTAAGATAGAGCCCATTGATGGGATCTTTCAGACAAGCCCCATTGGGCTCTACTAAGATGTATGCCCCCTTGAGGAGGAAATGTTTGACAATGTAAGTTCCCTTCCATAAAGTCTTGAATTTCCCTGATCCCAACGCCTCTTTGGAAACATCGTAACAAAGGACTAACTCCCTCTCAATAAAGGATCAGGGGGTGACATTATGTTCAAAAGTGGCTTTTGTCTGCTTTTTATGTGCTTTGTTATGCTGGAGAGATTCTTGACGACTTTTGTCAACATGTTCTAGATGGACCAACCTTTGTTCTAAAGGTGAATTGTTGGTGAGAAGTTTGATGGTTGAGTGCAAGGTAGGGATCTCGCATTCAATGGGGAGCACTACTTTGACCCCATAGACTAATTGGAAGGGAATGAAACCTGTAGATGTTTTGACTACCATGTGGTATGCCCACAAGGATGAAAAAACTATTTGGTTCCAGTTTATTTTGTGGTTGGTCACCATACACTGCAAAATCATTTTGAGGACTTTGTGACAACTCCTATCTAACCATTGGATTAAGGGTTGTATGGGGAAGCGAACTCGTGCAAGAAACCAAGGTGTTTGGATGAATCCTAAAATATTTCATTTCCGAAATTCTTTCCATGAATAGATACCAACTCCTTGGGAACATCAAACTTTGTTATGACATGGTTAAAGTAAAACTTTGCAGAAATTTCTATAATGTTGATGACTAGGCGTGGGGGAGATTGTTGGGAACGGGTTCCCCCAAGAGTAGTTTTGGGGCTAAGATCCCATGTTTTGGGATAATTTTGTAAGAAAATTTTAAATTCTCCACATTTTGTGGTCACGAAGCACGAAGTCATCAAGAGTCATAAAGGGTTGTCTGCCCTTATTTTGTAAAGTGTCAAGTCGGCTGTAAAGATCTACCCATGGTCCGTATAAAAAAGAGCTAAGTAAGTAAGCTCTAAGTAGTGAAGAGTTAATTTAAGGAAGGAAGAAAGTAGCCTAAGGGTTCTCAGGTATTAGTGTAGGTAGAGGCTCTACACCTAAGTGCACAAAGGCCTAGGGTGGAAGTCTGTAGCTGAGTGCGCAGACCTCTACAGCTGTGTACACAGGGCAGGTAGAGTCTGTATTAAACTGGAACATATCAATAAAGAGAAGTATTCTGCAAATTCGATGTATTTAGTTCCTGTTAATGCATATGATTATATTGTGTTTTTGGTTTAATTCACAATGTTTATTTCATGCATGAATATATGTGATTATATTGGTTAATTGAATGCAAGTAAGGATATCAGTTTACGCAGTTCTAACTGTGATAGATTAGTAAGATAAGTAAAACACTTGATATAACTTGGGAATATATATAATACATTGTCATAGCTGTGCAAAAGTACTTGGACCATGGGTTAGGTTTACACGAAGGTCAATTGTACACCTTCGCAGAGGTATTGAAGGGCAGAATAAAGGGTAGACTGATAGAGCCCTAAGGCTTAATGAATTGCCCGAAAGTAGGGGTAGAGGATATAAACCGACATCATGACCATCTCAAGGTGCGGAAACTGGGTTCCAACATCCCCCCATACTGCTTCGGGTGATACTTTGGTCTATGCTCCATGGGCTGATGTCGAAAGGGCCAGTAATGTAAGGATTTGTTTAGCTAACTAACGCTGAACTTGGGTCAAGCCCCACAAAGCCAACAAATAGTTTCGTTGTCCGAACCAGAATCTGCATAAGATATGTGTGATGTCATATCACTGGAATCCAACTAAGAAAGAGGTTGAAGACTGGTTAGATAGGAAGATCCAAGAACTCGTAGCATAGGAGAATAGATATCCACGGCTAACAAAGGCATAGTGGCTTGATAGGTACCTGTATATAGAAATCCATGAGATCTTTTTATGTTCCTTTCCAGTTGAGTTATATGAGTGGATCACAAAGCTAGCAGATAGCCATGGAAGCTGGAGGCCTGATGATCCTATTGTCTAGACCCCAAAGCTGGTAGACTAGAAGCTTCTAAGGATAAGATCACCCGCGTTGTCAATCATTGGCTCGATCACATCATAAGAGGATTTGTGACTAAATTCAAGGTTGATACATTAGTCAGTTACAATGAAGTAGAGCAACACTTTTTCAAAGGTCTGCAAGGTAAGTACTTGAAGTCTTTAAATACTTGGATTAAGATGTTATTGTGCGAAAAAAAGGTTATGTAGCTACCTTGATTTTCAGAGCTACGTGAAGTGGAAAGACTTACATGAATGAAGAAAGAAAGGGTATAGCATATAGCCCATTGATTTCACCTACTTTGAGTGATGAAGAGGGAGTAGCACAGTCTTCTCCATGAAGTGCAAATAAGTTGATAAAACGAGGGTTCCTACGACTACCACCTCCACCTTCACCACCATCACCCCCTGTGACTTTTCCCACACCACCACCACCTCCACCACAGTTCAACATGGCAAATTCAGTGAAGCTACCTTTGTTTAAGGGCTTGGGAAATGAGGACCTGGACCAGTTTTGGTTCATCGTAAAAGCTGTATGGGAAGCTCAGGGCATCACAAACGATCAAATGAAGAAGGCAACATTGGTTAGTGCTTTACAGGATCATGTGCTAACTTGGTACATCATGTACTCTAATGATAACCCAAATGTTAGGTTCGCAGAGATCTAGACCACGCTAAATAAAGAGTTCAATAGGCCCAAATCCAAGGTATAGTCAGTTGTGGGGTTCAAGGAAATCACAATGAAACCAAGTGAGACGCTTTTGGAATTGGATCAAAGATTGAAGTGTAAAATCCATGAAGCTAATATGAACTTAATAGATGGATAGCACCGCAAATGGTTCATGGCTTCGCTCCTGCCTCACCTAAGGGTTGCACTATCACAACAGAAGATTACAACTTACGCAGAGGCCTTGGAGATTGCAATAAGGCTGCATGAAACACCAATCCAAGATTCGAATCTTGGGGTTCAACAGATCCATGTGCAGTTGCAAAATCTTTGTCTCTAAATGCAAATTTTGAAGCAGGATAGAATAGTTTGACTGGAGGTGTCTGAAGAGGTATGGTACCTAAAATGTAAAGGTCAGGGGCATGACAAAGACCACTACCCGGTCTTTGCGAACTATATTGCGGGAGGAGGAACAATACATTTGAGTCTAGAAGCCCAAGTAGGACCGAGCATGGGGCCTGCGTTGTGGTGCGCTATATGTCAAGTAGCAGGGAAACATACGACTGATAACTGTCATTTGCTGCAGAAGTTTGTACAAACCCCGGAATAACTGTTCTACAACTTCTGCAGGTTAGTAGGGCATGATGAGTGCAACTACTGAAGTTATGTATTGATGATGGATAGAACACCTACCTATAGAGTTCAGGCAAAGACGTAGCCCCCTTACCAGAGTGTTGGGATGGTGCGAATAGTCTTTCAGGGGTGCGGACGTGACTGAGGCATAGGAGGACCTAACAGAGCTCGGGGACAACTGATCTATTACAATTGTGGAGGACCAAGACACAATGCTTGTGAATGCACTAACCCAATGTGTCCGTCGTGAAAATATTGTACTCAGTTTGATCATGAGACGGAGGATTGTCCTACACTAATAGCGAGGATATGCGACAAAGGGTTGCTACCACCAAAACATACTTAGAACCTGTAGATGATTAGGGCTGAGTCTCGCGAAGAGGATCCAAATGTGAATATAGTTCTCTGAAGTGGAATTGCAACGGGCGACAATAAGGGGAAACATCCCAAACACAACGCATGTGTTCGTAAAGCTTCGGCGAAGGAGGTTGAATTTGATTTGGAGCGCACACACGAAAAGTTCATGGAAGAAAAAAAGAGCTTCACTGAGGCCTCTAACTCAAGGAGCCGGAATAAGCCTATTAAGGAGATGGACCCTTCTATGCTTACAACCTTTCTAGAGACCTGCATGAAGTTGCTGCGCAATAGCAAGGTTGTGAAGGGGTTGCATGAACTTATAAATAGATGTGCCGGAAACACTCCGGATGAATAGCACGTGGTATGGAAAATTGGTAAGCATAAAGTAAGGACAGGTCATGAGATGAGACTCACCATGCAGATAGGAGAATATGAAATGGATCAAGTTATTGTAGAATCGACTACATGAAGTAACTACGCTGAGTTGTAACATGATGACCCAGTCGCTGCGCTGTGTGTCATCAGAGGTAAGAAATCTACCCACATATTATGGCTTGAATTATGTGGATGTGTTTTTGGATGCATTTGAGAGGGAAGTACCAGAGAAGTAGCACTTCTAGGCTTTGGACTGGGCACTATGCACTACACCCATAAGATGGTGGGGTACACACAAGGGTAGTTTTGATGATTGGCACAAGTGTAGGAGAATGATGCGAACACACTTTGGGAAGCCAAAGGTACTTTTTACAGAAAAGTATGATGGGAAGGATGATCTGGGCGCACACTTGGCCAAATGGGCTAAGGCCTATGGAGTGAAGCCCCAACCTAAATGGGTGCACTTATTATGTCACACCTTGGATGTCATCCTGATGAACTAGTACTTGGAGATAGAGCTCCACCATGGCACATGCGAATGGGATATTTTGCATGAAGGATTCATAATTACGTTCAACTTCAAAGACAGGTTTGACTGTATTGACAAAGCGCTACAAGAAGTTAAATTAGCAATCTTTAGGATACCGCATGATTCTTTGGATCTGATTCAACCCGATTGGACTACTCAGCTGAGCCACATGCTGGAATGCTATAACATGACTGCTAAATAAGAATACAAGGATCCACAAAAGATTAATATCCCTGAAGCTGAGGGTCACCGCGAGATCGAGGGACCACAAATCGAGAATCCTGATATAACCGCACCACTAAAAACAAAACAGGTAAATATTGGTACGAAGGCGGAGCCAAATTCGTGAAGATTGGAGATTACTGGGATGACATGACAATATATAAGGTCACTGAATTTCTCTGCAAATACTAGGATTTGTTCCCTACCAAGTTTATGAAGTTCAAGGGGATAATAGGAGACCTAGGCATTATGAAGATCATGTTAAAACCCGACACGAAGCTGGTTAAGCAAAGACCTTACCATCTCAATCCAAAGTATAAGGAGAAGGTTTGCTTAGAGTTAGATAAAAAGCTCGTGATAGGCATCATTGAGCCCATAGAAGAATCTGATTATGTAATCCCAATGGTGGCACAGGAAAAGAAGCAGAAGGAAGAAATAAGGATATGCGTAGATCTGAGGAAGTTAAATGACTCTTGCATACATTATCCTTTCCCAAATCTGTTCACTTATGAGGTATTGGATAATGTAGGTGGCCAGGAAGTGTACTCCTTCACTGATGGGTTCTCTGGGTACCATCAGATCAAAATTGCGCCCGAATATGGAAGGAAGACGACCTTTGTGACTGAATGGAGATGTTTTTAGTACACTGTAATGCCTTTCGGTTTGAAGAATGCGCCTGATTTTTTCACCTGTAGTCATTACTGCATTCAAAGACTTCATTCATAAGTTTCTGGAGGTGTACTTTGATGATTGGACTAAGTTTGGGTTGGTAAAACGCCATGTGTCCAGTTTGCTATAATGCTAGATACTTATCGAAGGTACTAGATTGCATTCAATCTGAAGAAATATTTGTTTTGTGTTCCTTTTGGGACTCTGTTGGGTAATGTGTTTTGTAAACAGGGACTAATGGTAGATCCCATGAAGATCACAGTGATACTTAACTTGGATGAGCTGAGGAGTGTGAAACAGTTGTGCACAACCTTGGGACATACTAGGTACTATAGGAAGTTTATCAAGGGCTACATCCAAATCACCGCACCTATGGAGAAGTTGTTGAAAAAGGATGTAACGTTCTGTTGGAACGAGGAATGTTTTCATCATTTTTTCTTAGATAGCACTGTTGTTGTCCTCCCTTGGGTATTTATAGGTTGTTTGGAGTTCTTGTACCTTTGATCACGGTTTCTATTGTATCAAGATCACGAACAACACATCCATTTGATCGAAACACTACTTTATTTCCTTAATCACACATTTGACTCACACTCAAGAAAACAGAGCCTTTACATTTTATGATAGCAGGAGTGTCATTTCCAAATGATACACTCTTTTCCTTTTCTAAGGCATTATATGAGTGTATTTTTTCTTTGTCACCTGTCATGTGTTTTGAGCATCCATTGTCGATGTACCACTGGTTTTCTTGTCCTTATGCATACAAGGCTATACCACATCTTTCTGTTTGCAGTTCTTTCTTTCTCCATATTTTGGGATTTAATGGAGTTTGCTCCTTTTGAGATATTTGACGAAATTTACTCCTGCATTCAGATTCTTCATGGCCTAAGTTGTTATAGATTGAGAATTCTATTTCATTTTCAAGAAGAGAAAAGTTATTATAGGAAATTTTCTTGATACCTGTCACATTCCTTTGATTTCATGCTTCTCTAGTCATGATGGTTTTTTAAGCAACACATTGAGCAACTTTGTGTCAAAAATTATGACATGAGAAACATTGACCATTAAAGAAGTTCCTATGATTATCAAATCTAGTGACCTGGTGATTGTAGTTTCTATTGATATTCATCTTTGAAGCAAATTGAGTACGATTTACCTGAGGTTGTTTGTGGCTTTTGTTCATCCTTGAAGTAGATTGAGCCTGATTTACCTGGTGATTTGCTTTATGTCTTTGTTGACGATTGTTAAACTGTCCACTGATCTTTGCTACATCAAGATAGCTTTTAGTGGAGGTTGATGGCTTTTGTGATTGAGATGCTTCTTCAATATATCCAAGACCTGACTTTATCAGAGGAGAATGTTGCACTTTGATAATTTCATTTAAGCTTTCTGATCCTTTAGCAAATCTAAGATTGAGAGCTTTTGTTTTCTCAAGATCCTTTCTTAGACCCACAATTTCACATTCTAATTTTTCATTGTGTTTTTCTCTTTCAACAAGTTGGTATGTCAAGGTATCTATAATCATATTCTTTTCTTCTAAATAGATTTTGAGTTTAGAGATTTCTTCATAAAGGTCATCTTCATCTAAAGCATCCAAGAGATCATCATCTTCATAAGCCATCAGAAGTCTATAGTCATTACTATTTTCATCTTCATCACTATTTGATAAACCATCACTATCTTCATGAGTATAGTAGCTCTTTTTAGTTACACTTTTTTTTCTATTCCATTTTTCATATTCCTTTCCTTTATCATTTTTATCTTTATGAGGACATTTGGCAGTATAATGGCCAACTCTACCATAGGCAAAACATTTGAAAGGTAGTTTACCTCTGAATCTTCTGGAACCCCGTTGAAGCTTCTTGACAAAGTTTACTCTTATTCTTCTAAAATTTGTCCTGATTCATTGAGTTCTTCTTTTCCTTTTGCTGAAGCTTTAAATTCAGCTTCTCTCATATATGATGGACCTCCTTTTCTCATCTCAAAGGCAGTTAAGATTCCGTGAAGCTGTGTCATAGTAATAGTCTATAGCTCCTGCTTTTCTTCTATGTCAGATACTTCTGATTCAAATTTAGCAGATAACGATCGTAAAACTTTCTCAACTAAGGTAACTTCCTTTATCTCTTCACCCAGATTCTTCATGCAATTAACAACCTCATCTACATCTAAGAAGTAACTAGCTATAATTTCATCATTGTGCATCTTGAGAGTTTCATATTGAATTATGAGAGTTTGTAGTTTAGCACATTTCACCTGGGAGTCTCCTTTGTAGCTTTAAACGATTTTGTCCCATATTTCTTTGGCTGATTTGAGTTGCATAACTTTGACAAACTCTGATTGTGACAGACTTCCCAATAATGTAT